>JZLH01S0619586.1:5247-18889 GCA_001188425.1 Eucidaris tribuloides
TACTTTTTTGTCAATCTTTCTCTGTACAAAAGAATAGGCAAATGTTAAAAATCAGGGTGTTTCAGACATTTTCAGACTTTTTGAATAGAATTGAGTGGCATCCCTGCATATAGGCCTATGGTGCATTCATCAACATGAATATTGCACGAATCAGAGATGAGTGCAATATTTAATGCTGATGAATGCATGCTGATGTCACCAAAGACCAGCAGCATTTATGAAAAATCTAGTAAGATACACACATTTATAAAATATTTGATGCATTTGAATGGAGTATCATACAGGCGTATGTTGCATTCATCAACATGAATATTGTATGGATCGGAGATGAGTGCAATATTCATGCTGATGAATGCAATATATGGATTATTTCACAGTAAGTGTAATGTACTTTGATACAAATGGATTTCTATTTGGTTCAATATTTAGCTTCCACTTCATTGTATTGATTGGCCTTGTCAAGACCAAGGTACAATACATTTTCATCACATTTTAAGTATTGTTTTTGCATTTTCAACGGAATTTTGATTTTCACTGAACATTGTAATATAAGTTTATTGATGTCTTTAAAAATTGTATGACATTTTCTTTGAATTTTGAACAGTGTACAACATTATAAATCTTTCTTGACAAAATTTGACCCATAAATGAAGAAGTTACAAACATTCATGTCAAAGGTACATGTATTTTACTGTGGAATGAAAAAAAATGTGTGTCCTCTCTAGAACATTAAAGTCACCAGCAGTGAAAGAAATTGAAAAGAATATTTACACAACTCAGTTTATTTATTCTTCACAATGGTCACAACACACGTGATAACATGTGACAAATCGTTGAAAATATTGCATTGAATATATGTTATTAATTTGCCGTTTTGATGTATTTATATTCCGTTAAAAGTGTGTCAACTCCAGAACGGGTTGATAATGTTAGCTGACACAAAAGTAAGGGTTAAGAGATATTGGCTTATTTGGTCAATAAGGTCATTTTCAGGTGTTCAAATCATGGACACAATCTTGAAAACAATATTCATAGTTTTGTAGTACTGGAAAAGTGGAAATTTTCGCGCGATTAATTTTTCGCGCTCGGAGTGTTTGATGACATTTCGCGTGTTTTTATTTTCGCGAAGGGCCAAAATACATAGCAAGCAAGCGGCAAAACTCTGCCTCTGCAGCCAGCCACGCATGTATGGTACACATTGTACAAATACAATTTTAGAGAAAAGTTAGAAGTGCAAAAATAAAATGATTAGCTTGTTGCAAAAAAACTTTGCATGTTTTTATTTTCACGCTATCATTGGCATGCTTCAAATGCGTGAAAATTTCCACAACGCGAAATATTCCACGTGTACAGTATGTGAGGAAAATACCTTCTCCCATTCTCTTCCTCTCCAGGTCCAAAATATCAACAACATCATCATGTTCCCCCTGGACTCACTGTTGAAGGGCGACCTCAAGGGTCAGAAGGGGGACCTCAAGAAGCCATTTGAAAAGGCCTGGAAAGATTATGAATCCAAGTAGTAAGTATTTTTTCTATAATTGTAGCTATCAACAATATAGGCTGTTAGGCAATAGATGGTGCTATCGTTAGTGAGTGCATGCGCAGATTGCACGGTGGTTTGACTAGCATGACCAACTTATTCTAGCTTCCATAGACAATACAAAGGGACATGTGCAAAATTCATGATTTTACGAAATGAGGTCAGAGTGTCACAAATTTACATTATGATTTTATGTGACCTTTACAGGTAGCATCAAAATTTGTCAGGTATATGCCACAAAGTTTAAACCAGTCATTTTTAAAAGGACTTTTCATTTCTCAACCCGTGTTAATGTATATAAAACTGGAAGTTTGTGGGGGCCAAGTTCTCTTCAACAAGTGCGCCCTCTACTGCTGAATGACGAATTGTGAATAGCGAAAATTCTAGCTATTGAAATTTGATCCTGAATAAACACTAAATTGTTTTTTGAGTGGATGTGAAAAAACCCAACACCAAACCCAAAATTGAGAATTTATAAATCCATTGGGGCTTGTGTCAGTAATTAGCAAAATTATATGTAGTAAATCACTGACACGGTTCTTGGTTCAGCAAAGATATTCGACATCAGCTATAACACGGAATGCAGGAAGTATCATATTTTTCAAGGTCAACCTCAACGCCAGGCCTGTCTTCTGATTTGTTGTAGTAGCCAGTGTTGTGAATACCAACACCGACCTTGAAGTCAAACAATAGCAATCCCCCTCCCCTTCCTTCCCTCCACCCCTACTCCCACCCCCACACTCTATCAACCTCCCTGTCAACCCAAAACATAATTAATTTGCTTGCAGTAGGAAACTAATGTGTGTGTTTAGGGGGTGGGGGAGTACAGAAAACATGTGGGTACCAGTATATTTATAGTTGTATCTGCACTAGCGAAGATAGTTATCGCTGAACTAGTTCAGATACAAGCTGAATAATGTACATGTACTTGTTGTGTACATTTAACTAGTTTTCACCAAGATATCCCATTGAACTAGATCAGATACATGTACAGGCTGAATGTACATGTACACATTATGTTCATTTTTAGCTCACCTTGAGCCAGGAAGCTCAATGTGAGCTATTGCACGATCGCTTTTCGTCTTGTCGTTGCGGTCGTTCGTCGTTGCAGTGTCGTGCGTAAACTTTTACACATTTTCAGCTTCTCTTCAAAATGCATGATCAGAGTTTGCGCCCATACTATGCGCAGCGTATGATGCCTTTAGGGGGGTGGGATTCAAAGGTCGCTCCAAATCGCGTACACCTGGCCCCCTGGCGGGCCCAGGGGCAGGGCCAAATAGGGCCAATAGTAGGTTTCCCTATTTCAAAACATCTTCTTCTCTTCTACGCATCCAGAACATAGTTTAGTTAGGCCACTTTGGTGATGTAGCATACCTCTATTATGTGCTGAATAAATGTTTCTCATGAAAATTGCCCAGGTGGTCCCCGTTTGCCCTTTAAGGGGAAAAGTTTGGGGCGTAGGCGCCCTATGGGAAAATCTCACATCCACATCATATGGTACTTTATGCACCAAACTTGGTTACACGAATGATCCTCAGGGGCGAGGGATAGCAGGCGTTCCTGGGAATTGGTAAATCCAGCGCCCCCTGGGGGGGCCTTCAGGGGGATAGGCCCATTAAGGGCCCAAACTGGTAACTTTTCTAACCACAAGCCCATTTGCGCGTAACCAAATCTTCGTGGTAGTTAGATGTGTGACACGGCTGACCCTCTGTTATTCTTGGGGCGGTCAAAGGTCATCATATGTAGCTCAAAGGTCAGAATGAAAGTCCATAATGATAAGACACTATACCCTCCAGTTTTTTCTTGTCGGTTCGTATTAGGGGCCATTTTGTGATAACTTTGCGATGGTAGCCATGCCACATTTTAAATTGGGGTCAAGGTCACATAAGTAGGTCAAAGGTCAAATGTTAAGATACTACATGTGGGCGTGCCTTGTTTTTATAAAAACGGATGTTACAATTTGATTTAACTTAGCAAAATTAGCTATATGGCAAGGGGATGCAAGGTTTTCCAACTGGTTCATTTGGCTACATTGGTGCCCAGATATCAGGCTCCAAGGGCCAAAACTATATGTATAACTGATGTTTTTTCTATGGGTACCATAGAGAGTTTGTGAGACCTCAGGTGAGCGTCGTGCCCCCCGGGGCTCTTGTATTTGTATCTGTACTATCAAAGATGTTTCTCACTGAACTAGTTCAGATACAAACTGAATGACCTACAGCAAGTTAGTAATCTAGGTTCTCGAGATCCCATTGAACTAGTTCAGATACCAACTGAATGACCTACATGATGTACACGACATATCTGTTCTAGCCAAAATATCGCCATTGCATTCAGATTACAGGTATACAGAGGTAAGTGTTCTAGCCAAGATATCTCTCATCAAACTAGTTCAGATACCAGATGAATGACCTACATATGATTGATGTGGTAGACTTTGACCAAATACTGCATTGTTGATTCTGGTCTTGTACTGAGAGTAATAAATTGACAGTAAATTATTGACATTGTTCTTTTACACAAAGGGCCTCTTGACACATGCGACAAAGGCTTTGTCATGAACGACAATGAAAGTTAATAGCCACTTGACAATACGTCCCTGTACATGTTTGTTAATTCAACAATAACAATAACAATAGATACAACACCCTTACAAAAAATTACAAAACGGTAATCTATTAGAAATGTGTAGTATTTATCTGTCAGAAATTGCCATTTTCTGTCATAATTAAAGGGAAAGTCCTGACATCATTGATTTTAATAAAAACAAACCTACACTATGAGGAAAACCTATTAACAAAAGTTTGGCAAAATTCCATCAAAGAATAACAGAGTTATGAATATTTAAAGTTTTAAATTTGTGACGTCACTTGTGAGTGGCTTCCCCATTTGTCATGTAATATAAATTCCATAAAGCCCCATTATCTCAAAAAACTGAAAATGATTTTACCTGTGCATTCAATATAAAGTCTGAAACATTATGTCATACATGCTTTAATGAAAAAAAAATCATTTATCATGAACCGTCAAAAAAAAAAGGTAATTAATGGAATTAATATTACATGACATATGGGAAGCTGCTCGCATGTGACGTTTTAAAATTAAAATTTTGAAGCTTCGTAACTCTGTTATTCATTGGTGGATTTTCGCCAAACTTATGTTTCTCTCATTTTTCTGCTAAATTATCAAAAACAAGTGTTATAATACAGTATAAATATACTGTATAAAGGAATAAACATTTAACTAGGGCAATGCCAAATTGTGTTTTCCAAGAACAAAATTTTTCTCCATCATAATAGTTCCAGCTGTATGAAGATGACACTGCACTCCAAAAGTTGCCCACCATGGCACTGTTAAAAATGCATGACATGTTTAAAGGCAGGGGATCTCTAAAAATTAACATTAATGTCATTTAGAAGAAAATGCCATCTGGGAACCTTTAGCAAAATATAGGAGCTAGAAACTCAGTTTTAGTGGAATTATAATGACCGTTTTGATTTTTTTCTCGCGAGGAAAAAATTGCTACCATAGAACGTACACTAAACGGCTACTGTTTTTCTTTTGCATTTTTCAAATTCTAGGCAATCACTGACCCCCAGATTTCACAGACATGCCCTTCATCAATAGCCTAAGGGCATGGATTATCTTTTCCTGGTCTGCGGGGATGTTTGCAAATGAGATCCACTGCCTTTAAAAGGAATATTTGATACGGACATTGGAAGTGCAAGTAACATCCCATTGTAAATGTCAAGAGTCTTGTTTCTGTGCTACCAAGACAGTTGTTTATTTGCCATTTTAATAGCACCATAAATTGACCACAAATTGCATCAATGGATTAAAATAACATGTGTGTCATTGGTTTTTTTTTTGGGGGGGGGGGAGTTGAGATAAAGCTTATCCAGGTTATTTTGACACAGCAATATGAGTCATGCTTGGACCGAACCATTGGATGTTTATGTGATGGACAGATATGGTGATGGCTTTATATGGAAGTTAATAATTGAGCCGAGTATCAAGAAAAGACGGATAGAAGTGATGGATTGCTCGCCGAAGAAGCAAATGAAACGGAGAAGGGATTGCACCAAGGTGATATACGGGTATGTGAAGTGCGAGCCGAGTATAAACAGTGCTTTGAGGATTCAAAGACCGAAGAAGTGGGAAGAACCGTTAAGCTGTAGCATCGCTGACGCCGCATTCACGACGCGACTTTGTTTGTAAATCAAAATTTTTGTTAACGTCGCCCAAATGAATTAGTTGGTTTTTATTACAGGGTTTAGCCGCTCTTTCCCAGATTGATTTTTCCCATCTCAATTTCACGTGTATACAGTAACTGACGTCTACACAGATTGAATTACTGTAGTCCTCTTCACGTAGTGCTATTTGTTTCATTGTACATGTAGTATTGTACTATTTGATGCAAAGCTAACAAAGAGTAAGAGCTACGTAACAAAAAGAAAGATGCATACATGTGTTAATTATGTTTTGATGTGTACACTACTTATTACAAATACCCTTTGGTGTATTTGTGTACTTAAATGATTTTACAGGCTTATTCAATTTCATTTGTAATCTGTCTAAAATATCTAGATTTTTTTCTGGACCCCCACCCCCCCCCCCCCCAACAAACTGTGGGGAACATTTATTTCTTCGATATTATGATTAGTATCATTGCTACAACATACAGTTCTTTTCCTGTAAAAAAAAAAAAAACTAGTGTAATTTCCTGAAATAATAGTGCCAACATGAGCCGTATTCATCAGGAAGGAAAATTGATTGAATACTGGTGTGAAATTAGTGTTTGTTTCTTCTTTGGAAAACAAAATTCAAGACAAATCTTTCCAATTTCAATACATTCTAGCCAGTGTATATTTCAACTCGCTTGGTTCTTGAGGCATGTTATACTTATCCCAATCATGTCTTTGCCCTTTAACAACTAAATGCACATGTAAACACCAATTACAATTTACAGAGATTTTTGCCTACAGATTTATGGGCCTGCATGAGAATGATAAAATATTGACTTGTCTGAACAAGCAACGTGCCCCTAGAAAGATTGTCGGTCATTTTTTTTCTACATTGCCAAGATCTTAATTCATTTTTGATTGAAATCACAGCCAAGGAGAAATTTATGATCTTCATTTGTATGCAAATTTGGTTAGGCTTCCAATAATATGCCTTTTTTCCTTACAAAATCTGGCCATAGATACGAGGATGTAATGAATACATACAGGAAGTACCTGGTAACCTTCAGCTGTGCCTGGTGGATATAGTTAGCCAACAGGCATAAATGGTCAATATACGATGATGTATGTCAGAGTGATTGTAATATTGTGTGGAAACTGTAGTCGTTCAAGTTCCTCATGCCTTGTGGATGTCGTTGGATGCGATCATTGCTCAATTACTCGTCTATTTCACAAAGAATTTATGTATTTAGCACAATGTAGCAGGGTTGGCAATTTCCCGGGAACTTCCAATATTTCCCCCCCAGGGGCGAAATATTGATGAAAAACATGAAATGCTGGAAAATACCAGGATGTATAGGGAGGTACATGTAAAAGGAAATACTAAAAAAAATACTAGGTAAACACCTGAGCAATACCTGAAAATATTTAAGAAGTAGGCCTATATTTTACAGTATTTCCGTGTATTTTTCCATGTATTTTTCCAACTATTTCTCATTTTCCTCATAAGTAATCAAGATGGTATTATTTACCAGTAATTACCGCCAGTATTTACCGCTCCGGCCAACCTTGCAGTGTAGGCAAGAGGGCTGTAGTAATGAGTGTACTCAGGAAATGTTTTCAATCAAAGATCCTGTTCAACATTGTGGAGCCCGATTAAACAGATTGTCAAACTTTGATATAATCTGACAGTAGTACACAACCAAAAACATCAGTATCAAAATATGAACTGATAAATATTGACACATCAATTAATGCCCTGTGAGCAAAAATGTGATAACATAGCAGTCTACATGTATGGGGGAAAATTAGAATGGTCAGTCATTGATTTTCACTTTTTAAAAGCACTTAATGATCATTTTGAAATTTGAATTGGAAGTTTTTCAGAGCTTCATATTCAGACCTTATCGGAAACACTAGAAGCATGGAAGATCACGTAGCTCAGATTTTTTTAAATTTTGAACTGGAAAGTGGAAACATTATTCACTCGTTGGAGACTAAGTACGAGTTATCTCGTGTTGGGGTCTATGGAAAATCTGCGTTATAGTGAAATCAAATTGTCTCCAACGGGTTAACTCATTCAATACTAGAGCCTGTCCAGAGTAAAATAATCACTAAAAATTTGCTTTCTCATCAAATCGGCAACATCCTGGAATAGTCAATTATAAAGGGTAATGTGTATTGAATGATGTGTCAAACATTCGCCTAATTAATTAATTATTTATTGGTGAAATTTTTAAGATCTTATTTTTCTTGTGAAATTTAAGACTAATATTAATTTTTGATTGAATAACTTTCACTTTTAAATGACATAAAAAAGAAACACATGTCTGTAAAATATGTTTCTCAGTTAGTTCAATACATCACCCACTAACAACGTGGAACAACCCAAAGCCTCATCATAACAACAGCCGTTGCCAATTTGATAAGTTTATGAATATTCTAGTTAAATCTCATTTAAAAATTCGTAACAAAATGAATATTCATTATGACATTGTAGCACCCAGTTCATTGAATGGCTGATATTTTTCTCTACTTTAACATACTCATTAGATGGGGTAAATACAGCCACATTCCAAGATAAAAAGGCAAACTACAAATATGTGGTCTTAGTATTGAATGGGTTAAACGATACCTTTAACCCTTTTCCAGTCCACATTGTACCCAATCTATGCAGTAATTCTGTCCTTGACAAAAAACATTGTGAACATTGAACAGTGAATGTCGCCCAAGCCCTGGTATTCAAAGCTTCCAACATAAAGCAAATTATGACATGTCACTTGTATGAACATTGTACATTGTGGTTTTAGAACAATGTCAAGTACTACTTGAAGTATATCATTAACAAGCTCTCAAAAGTTGGTTCTTGATAACAAAGCAGTACTACATGTATTGTTGCACGGACATTAGTAGAGAAATAGAAAAATCATCTGAAGTATACTATTCATGTCTGAAACTGAAATCTTGGTACAAGTAAAATGTGGCTAGCAGCATATCAGAAGTTATTTGCTAACACAATACATGTTGATACATGTACATGTATACTGCCATCATTCACACTCACTGCATAAAGTGCAGTATGGAGGCTCTATGTTAAAGAAAAGTTATTTCATAATCGTATTCAGGCCACTTAGTTTTACATTATGTTAGAGACACTGATAACATGAAGGATTATGAATCTCAGATTCGTTACCCAAACCAGACACATTGTTACACAATGCCTTTAAAGTATAAGCCTGAAATTAATACTACCTGTACAGATAACACCTACATAAAATTTAAATCTATGTGTGCAGCATGATGTTAAATTTTTTAACTTCAAATTTCCAGAGTATTCTTTGTAAATCTTTAATTTTTTCTCCTCATTTTTTTCACACAGCTCAAAAATTGAACGAGAGAAGAAGCAGCAGGCGCGAGATGCAGGTCTGATCCGACAAGTTGTATCTGGCCCCGAGGTAAGTCAACTGAAATATAGTCCTGGTAAATGGGTGATTCAAAACTGGACAATTTAGGCATTTTTACATCATTTTTTTTAGTCTTCTGTCCAAACAAATGAGGGATAAAGATTTTAAGTTATATCAGAGTACCAACAGAGAGGAATATGATATCTGAATTGACTTATTTTTTTTTTCTGTATGAAATAGTAGGAAAAAGTTTATATGTTGCACATGATATATCCAAGTCTTGTACGACACAAATCAATTTTACTTCCACCTATTTAACCCTTCGGAAATGGTTTCATGTTGGTATAGTAAAATGTTGTTCAGTTGTCAAAATTTCACTTACAGATTATGGAATCACCCAATTGCATAATATGACATGGATCTGGATTAATCAGGCTGTGAAGACACTATATAACACTGTGGAAGACCCGTTTGAAGTATTGTCGAACTTTGCTATCTGACAGTGTTTGAATGGACAAATAAACGCCCTAGAACGCATCAGTTCGGACAGTTACATGTACTAGTACAATACATGTATGTGCAGATACAAATTAGCACATTAATTATTCTTAGCCGATAGGAAATTCTGCAACACAGCAGTCTATGGGGGAAAGTTGGGATGGTCTCTCAATGATTTTCACTTTTTTTAAAGCACCTAATGATTCTTTTAAAGAGAATACACAATACTGGTTGATGATGGAAAATCTTTCATCAAAAGTTCACATTTCCATATTTTCCAGCTGAGATTAAATTACATTTACCTTATAATGTCGGACTAATTCACTTCATATGCAATTAAAAGTTGAGGAATTGGCAGTTTGAGTACCCGACGGAGTAGGCTCCGTTGCTGCAGTGTGTATGGCAACAATTAACATAGTCCCACATATAGATTTCTGTGTTAGTACTTTGTCAGCAGTGGGGATTTGTGTAACACATATGTCCAAAACGAAGTGTTCTGTTGTTTTCAACTACTGTCTCCTGTACTATAGTGACATTTCTAGAATACCATCTGTTCACAGAAGGTTTGAAAGCAATTGATATTAAAATGTTGTTCTGCAAGTAATCAACCAGTACTGTGTATTCTCTTTAAACTGCAATTTTTTCAGGGCTTCATTTTTAGACCATATCAGAGACACTGGTGGCATGGGGAATCATGTAGCTCAGATTTTTTAAACTGGAAACAATGTTATACAATGCCTTTAATGTTTGATTTGGACATGATATAGCTTATGTACTCTTTGTGATAGAGGACAGTTGAGTTTATGTGATGTCAATATTTCACAAGACATAATATTCATGTTGCATATTCAATGCTACAAAAGCTGTACTACAAATTACAGAATGAATATAGTGCCAAAGTAGGGATTTTGGATAAGCTACAGGATCAAAGCTTGATCATGTGATGAAACTGACAACAGGAATTAGCGTAGGATAAGGAAGACATAAGAATCAATGTTTTGTGTTTACAAAACCTTCATCAAGGTTACGGGATGTTGTCACTGTAAGAGATTAGCGTAGTGTAGGATAGTTATACACCACATCGCTTTCTTTTATCAATTTAGCACAAACCATTTCTACAGTGAGAGAACATGGAAGCAAGCAAGAAATGGTGACAGCATACATGCACCCAATTAACCAACCATGTTCCTTCATAATTGTCCTGAATCCATCTACGGGAATAACAAATTTCTATTGTATTCAAAACTCTGCACTTTACTGATACCAGCAAGAACAAAATACAATTTGTTTTGTCAAGTGTGGCTTTTGCACCATTACACAATATGTCTGCTCATTCATGCATAAAATATTATCCAATTGGTGTCATTAGATAGAAGAGATGCTTACTTAGCTATTCAAAAGAGTTTACATTTCCTGGAAGAGTTTTTAAAGTTTTAAACATTTGAGTTGTTTGTCCGACTGTTATCTTTTTGTGGGTTGGGATACACTGCATATCAACATGTTTTTATTAGGCAAAGAGATGTTTAAAGTAATAGGCTAACATTGTGGAGCTTCACATTTAAAAAATGTCAAACTTTGATATCTGAGCTATATAGTAGTTTTTGAATGGACAAGTAAACACCCTAGAATACAAAAGTTTGGAAATGTATGCTGCCACTGGCAAGATATGAATGAATAAACAATTAGTACTCGGGGCAAGTAAAAAATAGCCTAGATCCACACACAGTAAGTCTATGGGAGGAAATTTTCACTTTTTGAAGCACTAAATACACATTTTGAAATACAATTTTTTTCAGGGCTTTATTTGTAGACCTTATCAAAGACACTTGGAGCACGGAGGATTATGTAGCTCACATTTTTTAACTGTGGTAAATGTTGGCCAATGGCTTTAAATTTGTAGTTTGCTTACAAGTAGATTAGATTCTATTGAACTCCCACATTGAGTGAGGTTGGAAAGTACCATCAACTTCAAGCCGGCAACTTTTTCCGCAAGCACAAATGAAGAAAATTGTTGTGTACAGTTAGCGGAATAAGCCAAGTTATAATTCATCTCAAATATTACTTAAGAGTAAATGATGTGTGAATTGTTTTCTGTAATAATTTGACAGAATTGTTTTATTGTAACAATACTTTGGCATTTGTTCAATAGCTGGATGACTGTCCACACTGTAAAGCAATCTGATGAATGTGATGGTGTGAGGTCGATTTCATAGTTGCTAGTTTTACACCTGATTTGCTAATAATCCAACAGCTGGGAGGGTTGGCCTTTGACTCCAAGGTCCACTTAATGACGTCCCGGACCGTAGATTCACCATCACAGCTGCCAAAACACACGCCAACAATTGAGCTGACTTGTGGCTGATGCCAGCCAAAGCGATGATTGCCAGAAACAGCCGACGCCCACCTGGCATGGACGAGCAGTCCATGCATTTAGAAACGATTTCTGTGAGCCCTGATTTTGTTGGGAAGGAAAACTCATCATTGTTATTACTTGCAAATGGAACATGATGAACTTGGATTTGACCAACATTATAGAACCATCTTCACCACATGCACATGACCAGAGGCTGTCAGATCCACTCAGACTTTATAACTGAGACAGATACGCTTCTCCACTTCTTTTTTTAGTTTCCCTGCCAACTTCGGCCTTCACGCCTCCAAACCCATTTTGTCTGTTACAAGTTCATCGTGCCGTGTGGCGGGGTTTTGTGTCTGCGGGGGCCCGGGAGGGCTCGGGCCCGACCCTACATGCCCTAATATTTTGTATTCATGTTCCGCCACCGCACCACTTTCTTTTTACGCGAGTGCATACCTCTGGTTTATTTTCATCTTTGTTTTTCTCCCTCTTCCACTTCCTTCTTATCTTTTTCCTTGCTTATTCTCTTCATAATAGTTGGCTTCTTTTCTCAGCTCAATCCAACAATTTCTTGACCAAGTCCATCTCCAGCTCGGGGGGGGGGGGGGGTGGCGGTGTTTGGCAACCCGAACTAAAACCATATTTTGCACTCAGCCATGTTTTTTTTTTACGCAGCTATATTGGCCAGCCAAAACAATTTCTGACAAGCCGGCGGGGGGGAGGTGCGGCTGGAGGGGGTGGCGGGGGCGTGCGGCTTGGTGCGCCGGCAGGGGGGGGGGGCGGGGGGGGGGGGGGGGGGGGGGGGGGGCAGGGTCGGGTAGCCCGACCTAAACAATATTTTGCGGCCACAAAAATAAAATAAATAACTCAACTGCGCAAATTACCGCAGCCAAATCACAGTTTTTATGCTTACACATGCAAATTCGTGGGGGTGGGGGGAATTTGATATTGTGGATTCCCACCACGCTTCAAAGATCGTGGGGGGCCTCACATCGGCTTTCCTGCGGGGCGTTCACATGTCACCCACTGGTCCTCCTGCCTCGCTGGACTTTGCGCCTGTGTGTCAGAGTCGCTCGCCTATGAACACTTCTCGCCGGCACATGAATTATTTTCTTCCGGCCCTGATGAAAATTCTGGCATCCCCATCTCCACACTCCGTCCTCCCACTCACTCTCGCAAGCAGTCCTGTGGCGGGGGGGCGCGTGGGGGCGGCGTAGTGATGGACTTCCTCAAACGTAATTTTTTACGTGTGTTCTTAAAGGACTTACATTAATCGCATGTTGAAATTGTTACTTTTTCTCGTTTTTCCGGCCGGGGGCTTCATGTTTAATCCTTTATTCAACAGACACTAGCTTCATGACGGGCATATCATGTAAACTCAAGCATTTCTTTAAAAATGAGAAATATTGGGTTATGCTACGAAACATCCTCTCAATTGCCTCACCCTTATGAAACTAACCTCACTATTTTACCCTTTTCTTGACAAAATTCTTAATTCTTAACTCCTTTGAACACTATCTTGTTGTTCTCTTCTTGTTATTCCCTTCTTTCTTTCTTCTTCTCTTCTTGCTTATCTTATTCTATACTTCACCTCTTAACTTCGCATACTTCTTCTGCTTCTTCTTTCTTTTTTCTTCTTTTCCTCTTTGGTTCCTTCTCGTCC
>JZLH01S0619586.1:25041-41011 GCA_001188425.1 Eucidaris tribuloides
AGAGGATTTGAATACATACCTTTGAAATATACTGGTTTACAAGAAGCTCCTTGTAATTTACTTGAAGAAGTGCTCTTGTTTCGCACATCACAAAATAAGTGCATCTTATAATACACTAAGACATTCATGATGTTTCACAGTTTAATTTTTCATTTCTCATAAACTCAGAGTTTTGAAAGTTGGTTTTCTCAATATAAAGAGCTGAACAGGTGTGTGTTTTTTGTGAAACTAAGGGCGCTGTTACCGCGACAATGCAACACAGGCCACGAGGCACAAATTAAAGCACATAAATAAACAAAAAATGAGATCTGGTGCAATGTATGTTTTTAAGATAGACTACACGTACAGTATGATCTACTTACATCTATCAATGCCCGAATATTACGTCGCTCTGAACTTCCCCATCTATTAGAATTTAACTCAAAATGTGAAACGGGGGGGGGGGGGGGGGGGGGGGTGGGATGGGGAGGGGGGTGGTTAGGAGGGGGATCCAAACATTCCTGTGAGGTAATATACATATACTTGCTATACCTGCTCTTCAATAATCATAATTTATCACTCAAAATATCTTTCTTCTCCTGTATCAATTATTATTTTGGTTATTTTCTACACCAGTTAACCTACCTGTATCAGGAAAACATATCGTCAGTGATTTCATGTACCGGCGAATGTTAGTACGGTTTGTAGGTACGAGATTGGCCGGTACGTAATGTCACCAACAATTTGTAGTCCAACAATTTCTGAGTATATATCATTCCCTGAAGTAATGTAAATGTCAAATTCCCAACATGCTAGTGTTTTGGTAAAATATTTTTTTCTTCACAACCATTGCTTCATGGTCAAATATTTGGAAAACAATAGAATTTCTTGAATTGTGTCATCATATTCAACATTTCCTTGTCAATACTGCGAATAAAGTGATCATATTTCTGCAACGAATCACATAAAACAGTTCACTGAAACCTACAAATTTAAAAAGGCTTTAGATCTTCACGGTTGTTCAGCAGTTAGTTATTTCCTTGCAATATAGAAATGGGTCAAATCGGAGTCAAAATAGTTATGGTGTACAAACTACAAATTAAGAATACACTCTTTAACCCACTGGGCCCCACAATGACTACTGACATGTAAACCATCATCAGTGAGACTGAGAGACATTGTGGTCTTGATGTTGCATGCTGTCAAACAGATTTAGCAAGCTCACATGTGATATCAGATAGTGCAGCAGTGCCTGTATTCTTCTACTGACATCCATCATGTCTGAAGGTATTAATTACAGTATGCAGATTTCCACACGTTCCAAGAATATGGTATTCCAGTAACATTCTGATCAAGGAAGTGCTGTACATAGACATACGTGTATGTCGTTTGAGGATACAGGCTTCATACATTGATACAGGCTATGTTTATTCCTTTCCTTTGACATTTGTAATTTGTCAGACAGCCAAGCAAGTATACAAACCTCCCAACCATTCTAAATTTGGAGAAAAAAATCTGAATTTTGATCATTCCCAGCTCTTGTTTCAATATGACTTTCCTATTTTTCATGATATTTTTACAACACACTCTTATGGAATATGCTGTTTCTTTCGAGAGTCAAATTACCGTAACATCAGTGATTTGTTATTTCTTGAATGATGGTTGATAGTAAATGACTAAGTCTCGGCATTTCGCAGGGCTTTAACCCTTCTGACCCAGACGAGGCAACCCATCGCGGTGACGTTACGCACACGGGCCTAATACCCGACTTCCTCGCGAGAGAGGAACGACCCCCATTACACGTGTTACTTGGGGTAATTAATTAACGCCAGCGATGGATGCAGAGGGGAGCTCGCTTCGGGCTCTGACGGACGTTGTGACGAGAGGAATTAGGGCTCGGTTCGTGGCAATTGCACTGTCAGTTTGGCTGGCATGGTTACAGACCCTGCTTTAAAACTTACAGTTGGGGAGGGGCGGCTCCAGGAGTGGTCCCCCCCCCTCCCCTACACTTAATTGTTTAGTGCTTTTCTGCTGTAGATCAAGGACTAGCTGTCACTCAAGGACCGTTTTTTTGTGAGTTTTATTACCTGATTATTTTGTTTTGTCTACAAGTGACAACAATTAGCTTGTGACACCCCCTCCCCCTAAGTACAAATATTTGGGAGGTGTAATTAATAGAGTATCCCATACTTGTAATGTTCATGATAAATTGTACATTCAATTACGTAATTCTTTCAAACCCCTCCCCCCCTGGCAGTTGTTGTAAGCAAATTGACAAGGTAGTGCTAGATACTAATAGGCAATTCCCAATCCCCCCCCCCTACGGTACCTTTTTGACAAGGCCCTCTCGCTGTATTAGGGCAAGACAAGCGAGCCCAACTGGGCGTGCAGCGGCGAGAGCCTTTTGAGATACTGGTCCCATTTCTTATGTTAGACCTCTGGAATTACCGAATTTTGCTACCCTATTTTAGTAGCAAAAATCAACCAATCAGCGTGTCTGTCTACTTGATCCTACGTTGAATATGCAATCATACTGGACTACATTCACACAGACTGTTGCAGTTACACAAAACGATCTGGAAGCGTTCACTATTTCTAAGGCGAAACGATACCTACATTGATTTTTGCTACTCCAATTGGACCTTATAAAACAAACTTTAAACCAAAATGCTTCAACTACTCTGTTTAAACAATGACTGTACTAATTTGGTGTTTGATTGGTATATGTTTGTAGTTACAACACTGACGAATTTCTTTCAACCCACCGAATAGTTGACAAGGCCAGGACAGAGGAGCGTACACGCAATTCATTGGTTGATTCAAACAGAGATCGGTCGTTCATGTGGTCATGAATAATAATTGCTTTTCGGATGCGAAGCAGATCTCAAAAGGCCCTCACGCTGTCGCGTTCGTCAGGGCTTGCTTCGCTCGCCCATAACAGCGAGAGGGCCTTGTCAAAAGGCTACTCCGTATGGTTGTTGTGAGGTACATGTATTAGACTCTGAAAGGCAATTCCCAATACATACCCCCCCCCCCCCGCCATTTGTTGTGAGGTAGTAGATACTGAAAGGAAATTCCCAGTACCCCCTCCCCCTTCCACCACCCACGTGAAATCTGTCTGTCACTGGTGGTCACAGACTGTCTATGACCTGTGCATTCCAGGAATTTTCCAAGTCATGAAATCTGTGGTTGATGTCAGAGCAAAAAGGAACTAAAGGGATGGCATCCACGTTTCCAGTAATAGGTGGGGCTGTGTTTCATGGGAAATCCAGGCTCAGATTTCATTGACATTTTAGAAAACAGAAAACGTGATCCTACATTTGACCATAGATACTATATAGTATCTATGATTTGACATGTTACCTGTGCTAGAGTACGTGCAACTGTAGGAAGACACTGTCAATTTATCAAGTGACAACTTCCCTATTGGGTTCTCTTCATTCCTTCATTATTGTACTTCTTGAAGGCAACCTGAAAGTTGCCTACAAGTTGCCAAGCTTTTTCTAGTTCCTCTTTCTTACTACATGTGCTAATACCAGTTTTTATTTCCTGTTAACATGTAACTGTACAGTTCCACTACCAAAAAAAAAATCAATTTTTCAATAATTTTAAGTAGTTTCACTTTTTAATCTGTTGTCCAAACAAATGACTGAAAATTTGTGTATGGTCATATTCTAGTAACTACAGTGTAGCTGAATTAAGGAAATAATATCTGGATATTGCAGTAAGTTATCAATTTTAATGAAATAGAAAGAAATGGGATGTGTGTCAAACTCTAAAGGCCACCGCACACTACACTATTTTCAGTTGCACGACTGCCGACTTTGGATCCCAAATAAAAATGCCTATTTTCGTTCACGCTGATTTATATCAGATCCGAAGTAAGCAGTCATGCGACAGAAAATCGTGTAGTGTGCTGTGGCCTGTATAGGACGTATCTGTTGAGTCCTGTGTTGAAAGTTGTGACTTTTTCAAACATATTTTTAATAATAATAATAATAATAATGTCTTATTTACCCAGGGTAGCCACTTTAGTCTTCTAACTACACTGGAATAAAAAGATTATCTTGTACGGTAATTGATTTACATGTATAGTAATGTGGGAAAGCTGTATATATCCAGATAGTCAGCTAGAAGAAATTCTCTATTTTGACTGAAAAACTAAACTGATGTGTGTTGTAAGGGACATGCTGTACATATTGTGTTGCTAAGTCATAGTCTTGTATCCGAGATCATAGGTTCGAAGACCAAGGCCACCACAAAATACAACTTTGCCAGGGTTTGTACAGGTGACTCAGACCAAGACCAAGACCGAAACTGAGGCCACCCCAAAATACGACGTTTCTATAGGGTTTGTACAGGTGACTCAGGCCTAGACCGAGATCAAGGCCGCCCCAAAACACAGTCTTTCCGTAGGGTTTGTACAGGTGACTCGGGCCAAGACCGAGACTCGGACCACCCCAAAACACAACCTTTCCATAGGGTTTGTACAGGTGATTGGACTGAGACCGAGACCGAGACTGAGGCCACCCCAAAACACAACCTTTCCATAGGGTTTGTACAGGTGACTCGGGCCGAGACCGAGACTCTGACCACCCCAAAATACAACCTTTCCATAGGGGTTACAGGTGACTTGGATCAAGACCGAGACCAAGGCAACCACGACCATAACATTCAACTTTGCCAGGGTTTGTACAGGTGATTCGGACCAAGGCCAAGGCCACCAGAGATTGGCCTCGAGGCCGGCCTAGGATACAAGACTGCTAATTTCTAATATGATTTCTATTTATATTTTGCAGGTTGCAGAGGAGATGGAGAAGGAAAGGAGAATGTTTCAATTACAAATGTGTGAGGTACGGTGTAGTAGAATTTTTTCTGTGTTTTGTTCGAATTTTGAGGTAAAGTTTTAAAGGTAAATGACATGATTGGGGGTAGTCCTCAACTTGGAGTAAAAACTATTCTAGAATCAAGTAAACTATGCAGGGATTCTACTGTGAAAATTTTGTAGTCAAAAGTTGACTCATTTTAAAATAATATCCATAAGTATGCCTTGTAGCAGACAAATTTGTAGTGTAGCCTTCTATGAGGATTAAATCTATCGTGCCCCGACAACATTAAACTGCTGGACTGTTCATGCTTGATTCTCCTGAAGTAAACAAACTCAAGACAAATCCTTCCAGCCAGGAGATCCACTCCAGCTGGTGTACATTTGGTTTATCTTTCAACCAGTTTAAGGCATTTTTTATATCTCCTAATCATGTCACTGAACTTTAAGATTCATTTGTTCAGAAGTGCCAGCATAATATAGTCTTGTCTGAAAAAAAATGGTCCAAGTGGATATTATTTTTTTTATTTTACACTGTATGAAAATCGTATACAACCTAGTTATGTTAGGTATTGTCATAAAGCTAAGAGACTGTACATTCCAGTACAACTTATTTCATTTCATTTGGTTGTGTTAATCTTGAGATATATTAAATTTCTGCAATGACGCAAAATCGTGTTTGTCCCAGTATACTGTATGCGCTATACATATGCAGGTTCTGCATATTATTTAACAAAGAAAACCCACTGAGAGTGCAAAGAGTATTGTGTAATCATTCAATTTAGCTGAAAGAACAAATTTTTCAGGTTGTACATTTCCTAGGTCCTATTATGTGTAGTACAGAGGAGGTACATAACTTTGACAAAAGACTAAAATGAACGAGGTGTGCAGATCATCATGATGTCAGTGTGAATGCAGTCTGGTAAACAGAAGACATGAAAATATGCAATATCATTTCAATGCCAAGTAAGGGTTATTTGGAGTTAAATTTTTTATTTACCAAATAGTCATTAATAAGCCTAGTGACAGACAAAATGTATTTGCTATTTGTTTTATGATTGATTTTTGTAATTCTTTTTTTTTAATGAGTTCTTGTAAGCAACAATACCACCAATTTAGTTGTCATTATGACCTATATACAAACATTGGGCAATCAGAAAGAAAATTTATTCTGCTTTAATATGATACCAAATACACATGTACCTTCTGAGTAAATTACATACCTTAAATATTTTTCTCTTGATTGGACCATTTTTTTCAGACACACAGAATCTGTGCAAGATTATATGCAATGCAAAGATTGAATAAATGCCCAAAGATATTAAATTGTTCTGTCAAGTATGTTAAGTATGAGGCTTTTATAGTGTAGAGTGAAGTTGTATGGTTCACTTTATCATTGGTAGCAGCATGATTAGATCTGAACAAGAGAACTCTATGACAAGATGTAAAGCAAACATAGAAAACAGAGCCATTAAAGTATGTTTGTGTTTGTTATGAGACTTCATCATCGGCAATGAAGTTATAAGATTAAGATTTCAAGTGGAAGCAGCAATATTATATTTGAGCAACATACAAAAGACAAGAGCTACATGTAAAGCAAGTATTGAAAGGAAAACTTCCCAGATATTTGAAGAGTTACCCTATTTGCACTTTTTTTGAAAATCAGTTTGTTTTCAAATTGTAGTACTTTTGTCAAAGTCTGTGATTGTCAATTTACCACTGATTAACTCAAAGACTGGTAATCCCTCTTTCTCATTACAGTACTTAGTCAAAGTCAATGAGATCAAGTCAAAGAAAGGAGCAGAACTGGTGCAACATTTAGTGGAGTACTTTAGAGCAGAAAACAAGTAAGTATAGCTAGACTTCTTAATGAAGAATATATTTTTGTATGAAAAGGTGATAAAATCATTTTGCAGCAAACTTGGAATTTGTTTAGATCAGAGTAATGATCAACCATATATTTAATGTGTAATTCTAGATTTTAGAAAAAGATTACAAATTTTAAATTTTTGAACACTGTATTAAGTGTTTTTCTTTAGCTGGGTCAAAATTTAGCAGAAGCAATTGCTGTGTGCAAATCAAGAACAATCTTTAACTTTTTATGTGTGTTATATAAAATCTCAACTTGCCATGGTATTTTATAAACATTCACTTCAAAAACCTGTTGTGTTAGCACACAAGACCTAGCCCTTCGTTGCTTATGTGTAAATGCCTTTTGCGTATAGATCAGTCTTGAAGTCAACCCCACAAGTCCGGGTCTGGGTCCACAGTTGAATAATACCTTGCCATTCAGTTTACATTGGGACTTGATTCAGACCCCAAGTCCACTACAAATTTGATTTGAGTCCAGACTCGACTACTACACCGATATCTCGTTGGTTGTCCAGCGGAAGGACCCTAGCATATGTTCCCGGCAGAAGGGCCTTAACAGTAAATTTTCTCTAATTTGAGAAATATTGCCTTATTTGATTATTGCCTTTAACAGACTGATAGAAGGATCTAAAAATATCACACTACTTTGATTTCCTGTGAAAAGAGGCCAATGGTTTTCAAGTTTGAGACAATTTAGTGTTAAGGCCCTTATGATTATGCTGAGGTCCTTCTACCAGAAAACCAACGATCTATTATGCTCAAGAGCGGATACAGACGGATTATATAATGCTATTCATTGGGCTGGTGTTCGCGGAGATTTGTGCTGATTGGTGAATGAAGCATGCCAACGAACGTGGCAGTCCACAAAGCACATCAAGAGGCATCATTTAACATCCGGTTTAGAAATCTGAGCTACATGATTCTCCATGCCACTTGTGCTCTGATAAGGTGTGAAAATGAAGTCCTGCAAAATTTGCACTTCAAAACAACCATTTAGTGCTTTTAAAAGTGAAAATCAATGAACAACCATGCTAGTTTTCTCCTCTAGACTGTTGTGTTATAAAATTTTTGTCTCTAGGACATTAAGTCATGTTCCTACATGTAGATACATCTGTACATATTTTGCTAGTAACTGTATAAATTGTTGTTATCTAAGGTGTTTATTTGACCATTCAAACACTATAAAGTCGGTCAGATATCAAAGTTTGACAACTTTTTGTTCCTTGTTCGTATCATTTCTAGTTACTTTCGGGAAGGTCTGAAGACGGTGGAACATTTTCAGTCCTACATCGAAGAGTTATCAGCTCACGTCTCAGAGATAAAGACGAGGCACGACAATGAAAAGAGGCAGCTATCAGAACTGAAGAATACACTCAAGAACAGTTTGAACATGGACAAAGAGGTAAACTCAACACAGAAACTAGTTAAAGGGGAGGTTCACCCTGACATCAAGTTAGTTTTGATTAAAGCAGAAAAATTAGAGAAACATATTAATGAAGTTTTGACGAAAATCCATCAAAGAATACCAGAGTTATGAATTTTTAAACTTCTAAATTTGTGACGTCACATGCGAACAGCTCCCCATATGTCATGTGATATAAATTCAATGAAGTGCCGTTTTCTCAGAAATTCGAAAATGATTTTACCTCTGCATTCAATATATTATCAGACATTATTTCATACATGCTTATATGAAAAAAAAATCAATTATCATAAACCATAAAAAATGGCAATTTATGGAATTTGTATTACATGACATATAGGTAGCTGCTTGCATGTGACGTCATAAAAGTAAAACTTTGAAACTTTATAACTTTGTTATTTTTTGGTAGTTTTTCGCCAAACTTTCATTGATATGTTTCTCTCATTTTCCTGCTTCTATTAAAACCAACTTGCCGTCAGGGTGAACCTTGCCTTTAAATCCTGACCACTCCTACGGTGGAACATCAGACGGTGCCTATCTCCATTGCCATAACCCTAGTCCACATGGCTGCACAAGATAGTTTGACTGCAGATGATGGTTAGCCCTCTGGTAGTTCCATGCATTTAATTTCTCTTCAACATCATCTGAGTGCCAGGCTATAATGGTCTTTGGTATGAACCAAGCTCCAGTCGAATTTGCAATCTCCCAGTTGATTGAGATTTATTCTATCTTACATGTTTGTAATGTCTTAGGTAATTGATTAATTAATTTATGTTCTTCTTTCTGATGCTACTTCTTTCTGTACGCTTAACTCAATCTTCTGCGAGCAGTCCCCCACATGCTGTTAGTATACCCAAGTCCAACACCCAGCTTCATCTTTCCTCCTACATCCCTAGAACAGCCATGCTATGGAACTCTCCAACCGTGTTTCCTGATGTTCCAAACATGGATCACTTGTTATATTAGTGTAACATGTATGATTTCAGTAAGATATTGATTACTTGTGATGTATTAAATTGTATGTAATGGCCACTTTTCATCTATTTGATGGCACCACCAGGCCTTGAATTTATGATTAAAAAAAAATTGTGATCTATCCCCCTTTAGACACCCCCAGAGAAGCAGGGCTACTCCCTCCACCAGCTGCAAACCAACAACGCCCTCGGCACGGAGAAGTCTGGCTACCTCCACAAGCGGACCGAGGGTCTGCGCAAGGTGTACCAGAAGAGGAAGTGTGACGTCCACGACGGGTACCTCTACATCTCACATTCCACGCCCAGTCGGGTACCCGCCAAGCTGAACCTACTCACCTGTCAAGTCAAGCCCTCGCTGGAGGAGGCCAGTCGGAAGTACTTCGATTTGGTCGCACGTGAGCATCTCTAGACATGTTCTACACAATAATTTAATGAACATTTCCTGAAATTCTTTTTTTTCTTTAGCCCTGAGGTGGAGCGAGACTAAGGGATCCTTATCAGCATGAAACTTGAATAACTTTGTGACCATGTTCCCATTTCTAACCTAACTTGGATGGTAGATATCGTACAGGGTCCTCGAAAGTTATTTTGGGGTCAAAGGTCAAATGAGATCAAATTTTAAAATGTACTTCAAATGATTGCACACAAATCGGGAGAGACACATTATGACTATCACCTTGTTTAAACAAAAAGGAAATTTTTCCAGAGGCATTATGGTTTCTGGGTGTTATTGAAAAAAAAAATAAAAGGGTCAAAGTGGGTGTATAAGGGGCAACAGTTAAGGACTTACATATGGCAGCAAGCCAGGAAAAATCCAGGAATACTCCAGCACCCCTGGCTCTCTGGGGCTGTACACTATACCATGTCCCTCTTTCACTCACTTCTCCAGTGGCACCGATATCATGTAATAAGTGTGGGGGGGGGGGGGGGAGGGTGGGGGGTGACAGAAACACCAATGGCAAAATAATTATTCCCGAAGGTACTGTAAATGGCTACTTGACTGGTACATATCATAAACTATTATTATTGTTAAAATGTGGAAAGTGTGAATTTGAAATCCCCCCCCCTGCATTAACAGAGTTTAAGAGTTTATTTCCATCACAATCACCTTTTGAACAGGTTTGCAAATATAAACAAATTTTATAAAAAATGCTTATGACATAGAAATTTTTTTTTAAATCGATGGGGGTGGATGATCCCCCCAGAAAAAACTGAGAGGGGGACATGCCCCCTCTTTTGTCCCCCTCGATAACTGTCTATGTACTCCTCTCTGACATTCTTCTTACCATCATATCCTCTCTCCATCTTCCAGAGGACAGAACGTACCACTTCATGGCGGAGACGGAGGAGGAGGCGGAGGAGTGGATCTCGGTCCTCAACAACAGCAAGAAGTTTGCCCTGGAGGCTGTGTTCAACGAGGGGACGTCGCCCTCAGAGATCGCCAGCCGAGGCCTCCAAGACCTGACACAGAGTATAGTCAAGGAGGTCAAGAGGTTACCGGGTAACAACGTTTGCTGTGACTGCACGGCAGCAGGTGAGATGGGTCTTACTGGCTCTGAAAAGAAAGAGAATAGTAAAAACAATAGTGCGAAGTGTTTTGTGCAGTTCAGAAGCTTGGATCCTGCAGACAGCAGATGCCAAAAGGCTGGAAATCCAATACAAATCTGCCCAGCCTTGTTATACACTGCAGTCATTGTAAATGTCCATATAAGGTTCCAACTCATTTGACACTTGAAGCATTTTCAATGGCTTCCAATCATGTCATCACCTTTTGACTTAACCCTATCTGGCCCGGGGGGGGGGGCTAAAAAAGCCTCCCCCCCTCGACAAAGTTCGCGACCATTCCGCCGTGCGAAATTTTTTGACCGCGTCGCTCGCTGACTTTTTACTTTCAAGTGTTGCACATCTTTTGAGACCAAATTCGCGACGTCCGGGTACACGGTTCCGGAGTTACGCACTTTTCATCTTCCATGTCACACCAAAAATCGCTCAAAAAACATGATATCGTGTGTTATTTCAATGCAAATTGTGTTTTCAGCCCAAATTCATAAATGTACGATATATTTTTACTTTTACTGATTGAAATTAACTAATTTATTGTGTTTATATCGCAAAAGGTCCCGAGAAATTTCATTGAAAAAACAATTAAAAAACAAGAAGTCGAAAAAACAAAAAATACATAAGAATTCATGAAACATAAAATACATAAGAAATTAACTCTGATTCAGCATTTTTTTTGACAGATAATTGTTAGAAATGTCATAAAGTATATTATCACCAAAATTAGCATTCTGTGAGCTGTTTAAAGGAGTTATAGGCAAAAATATGATTTTATACATAAATATGAATAATTAATTACTTAAAAATAGAAGATAATTATTTTCAAAAATCTAACTATACTGTCTTGGAGATTACGTCCGGTTCTATGCACGTACACAAATTTTCGCGGCGATCACGCGATCCGCGCCGAGATCTGGGGGGGGGGGGGGCCAAATTAGCCCCCCCCCCCCCCCCCGGCGTATGCAATTTCAAAAAGCCCGGGCTGATTAGGGTTAACCCTATATTAACTAGGGGGGTCAATTTGACCCCCCCCTCGACGAATTTCGCGACCATGCCACCGCGCAAAATTTTTACCACGTCGCTCACTGACTTTTCTTTCAAGTCTTGCGCATCTTTTGAGACCGTTTTCGCAAAAATCGCGACATACCGTTACGAGCTGCGCGACTTTTTATACATGCATGTCAACCCAAAATGCTCAAAAACGTGATTTCGTGTACAAAATCAATGGAAATTGTGTTTTCAGCCATAAATCATAAATGTATGATTATTTTTTTTACTGGTTGAAATGAATTAATTTTATGCTGTTTATAATTGCAAAAGTGTCCCAACAAATTTCATCGAAAAAACAATAGAAAACAAAAGGTCGAAAAAACAAGGAAATACATAAGAATTCACAAAACAATAAAATACATAAAAATTAATTCCAATTCGGCAAATGTTTTGTAGATAATTGTTAGAAACGTCAAAATGAATATTTTCACCAAAAATTAGCATTCTACTAGCTGTTTTTAGCGAGTTATAGCCGAAAACAAAATTTCATACACTTATTTGCATAATTAATTACTTAAAAAATAGAAAAAATATTTTTTTTGAAAATTTTTACTATAAGTCGTGCAGTTTACATCCGGCTCTATGCGCAAGCAAATTTTTGCGGTCCGCATGCGATCGGCGGCCAAGATCTGAAGGGGGGTCAAATTGACCCCCCCCCCCCCCAGTAAAACCTGTTACTGAAATAGCCCAGTTAAAATAGGGTTAAAGGAAGATGGAGCTGGCAAGTAACAAGAATAAGTTAAGAAATACATATGAAATCCAAAGCTCATAATATTCTGTATTGTTACCTTTACATCATGGTGCAGTATAGCCAGGAATAAGATGTCCTGCAACAAAAAACGGTCACACAAAACACTTTAAGACTGTGTTTTTGATTTGCACACCGAACGGTTTTTGCTCAGAATTGATCCAGTGCAAGATAGGTAAATAAAAATGTATTTTTCAAAATTAATTAATTCAAACAAAAAAAAGGTTTCAAAAGCTAATAACAGTGGAAGTTTACATTCTATTCCATTTCCAAATGTGTGTGAAATATCAGAGAATATGGTAACATGGTGTCAGCTGAATTGTGGTGTAATTTAGTTGAAGTTCAAAAGTTTTGAAAATAAATTTAAATCAGTTGAAATAAAATGTACTCAAAATAAGCAGTTCAATGCAGACAGATGAAGGTAGTATATAAAGAACAACTGAGAAAAGACCAAGAGAGAAAATGGAAGAAAGATGAAAAACAAGGAGATTGGTAAAAATGGAGGGGAGAAGAAATACGAAGAAAAGAAAAAGAAAGTAGGAAGAGAGGAAAACACAAAACTAGAAAGATACGATAAAGAAAAAAGAGAGGAAAAATATAAATGGCGAAAAAAGGGAGACAGAGGAAGAAAGGGAGAGAAAAAAAGTGAAAAAAGGAACAAGATAAAGAAGGGAACATAAGTGGAGAGGAAAAAGTAGGGTAGAGGGAAGAGGGGGAGATGAGAACACTGAGTAAACCCCAGCAGGCGAAACTGGCAAGACATGCATTAAAATGCAGTAGCATGTTATTAGTACTGGTGATTTATCTTGTAATCTAATGAAAAATAGAGATGTTAATCAACTGTATTTTTTCTTCTTCCACCCAGACCCCCAATGGTTGTCTACCAACCTGGGCATCCTCACCTGTATAGAGTGTTCAGGCGTCCATCGAGAAATGGGTGTCCACATATCCAGGGTACAGTCGTTAGAATTAGACAGACTTAGTACAGCCCAATTACTGGTAAGTTGATTCCCTTCACCCAATCTGCAAGTGCTGATGTTAATCTCGTCCAAAATCATGGCCTATTTAACCACAGCATAAAAAGTGGTGACATATTTTGCTAGTGATAGACTCCAGGCAATCAGCAGTAATTTGTTTCTTTGGAAACTGTTTTTTGTCGAGCCACAGAGGTGAAGCAAGACTAAATGATCCTTGGTGGCATCCATCCGTAACGCTTATGAAACTTGAATGACATTGCGACCATTAGCCCGTTTGTAGCCAAACTTAAATGGCAGATGCCTTACAGGGACCCAATGATATGTGTGGGTCAGTGGTCATGTATGCAGGTCAAAGGTCAAATGTTAAAGTAAGTTTTTACTGAGATTGGTAATTTTGCAACATTTAGCTTAAATTGTGTAATTTGATTTCAAAATGTGTGTAATATATCCCAGAATATACTGATATGGTCTCAGCTCCTAAATGTGGTGTACTTTAGCTAAAGTTATAAAGTTAAAAAATATAAAGTAATGATGATCTATGAAATTAATTCTCTTTATACAAACACATTATAGAGAATGGTTTTGTTTTTGGACAAATATCACAAAAAAAATGCCCAGCAGCAAAGTGCTGTAAATAAATCACAGACTTAAAGTTAAAGTGGGGAACAATCGTAGGCCAAGTTTGCCCCAAGCTTTCCCGAAGACTTCCCCATGACTGTCAATCAGATTTACTGGTTATATTAGAAATGCATAGTTTTGATACTTCTTTTTCTCTGTTTCAATGATTTCAGCTTGCAATAACCGTAGGTAATGAAGATTTCAACGATGTATATGAAGCTCAATTAGAAGGAAATAAACCAACACAAAGTAGCAGCATGTGAGTAAACTTTTTTCTTACTATTTTTTTCTCTCTTTCACAATTAGCTGTGTTGAGTGCATGTATTGTAATTATGTATGCAATGTAATTAATACTACATGTAGGTCATCACTAGGCCTGGGACGAATACCAATTTTGACATTCTAATATTCGATGGGAAAGGTATTCAAATTATTACAAATAATCAGAATACAACAGACACAAGCACAAGGGACTTAAAACTAAATGGCTATCTAGTAGCAGATGAAAAGTTGGGAATGAAAAACACAGAAACCCCAAAACAAATAGTGATTGTTTTACCCCTGTAACAAATTAAAATATTTCATTTACTGTTCACACAAACATTGAAATAATGGAGAATGTTTGATGTTTCACGCATGCGAATTGCTAGCATTTGCTACACACTAGCAGTAATATTTTTGAAGAGTCAAAAAGGTTAAAAATAATTGATCAAAATATAAGTTAATAGAGAAAAGGAAGAGAATGAAGAAAAAGGGTTTCCCTAGGCTGTTAATCATGCAAAAGTAGATGAATATTTTTTTTTTTTTTTTTTTTTTTGGGGGGGGGGGGGGTTCGATTTTCTGTTGAATCTAAATTCTGTTCTCTTTCTAGTCCTGATCATTTTTGTAGACTCAGTTAAAGGCAGGGGATCTTTTTTGCATGCCTAAAATTAACATTGTGTAAATACAATGGCATTTAGAAGAAAATGCCATCTGGGAAACTTTTAGCGAAATATAGGAGCTAGAAACTCAGTTTTAGTGGAATTATAGTGACCGTTTAGACTCAGATTTGAATTTTTTTCCTGCAAGAAAAAAATTCCTACCATAGAACGTACACTAAACGGCTATTGTTTTTCTTTTGCGTATTTCAAATTCTAGGCAATCACTGACCCCCAGATTTCACAGACATGCCCTTTATCAATAGCCTAAGGGCATGGGTTATCTTTTCCTAGTCTCTGGGGATGTTTGCAAATGAGATCCACTGCCTTTAAGATATCCATATATATTTTGTTTGAAGGATTAAAAAGGCAAAGTAGTGTAATCTAATTTTGGTGAAAGTTAATTATAAGATTACTGAAATGGAGATGCTAATCTATGCAAAACAAATTGTGTGGATCATTACATTCTGCTAAAAAAAATTGTAAAGCTTCGCTATCTGACATATCTGACAGTGTTTGAATGGACAAATATTAAAACACTCTATCACATAAAAGTTCAGACAGTTATGCTGTCACTTGTAAAATATGTACAGATGAAAACTGGCACATGAATTATTCTTGGCCAATGAAAATTCTGCAATACAGCAGTCTATGGGGGAAAAATGGAATGGTCTGTCAATAATTTTTACTTTTGTAAAGCACTGAATGATCATTTTGAACTGTAATCTTTTCAGGGCTTCATTTTTAGACCTTATCAAAGACACTTGTATGGGGAATCATGCAGCTAACATTTTTTTTTTAAATGGAAATATTGTTATATGATGCCTTTAATGTCTGCCTGGAATTCCATCTTCTGTCCGTGTATTCCATTTCAATTTTAGGGATATAAGGAAAGAGTACATCCGGGCCAAATACGAGAAGAGGAAATATGTTTTACGGACGTCAGCAAACCCTGCGACGCTCTTCTACGATCTGCGGCAAGCGGTCCTCCTCTCTGAAATCATACAAGTTTTACGGGTCTTTGCGG
>JZLH01S0619588.1:16124-40621 GCA_001188425.1 Eucidaris tribuloides
TTAGAATCTAATGATCGCAGCGAAACGCGGATCACCAATCGGTCTAGGACGAATTAAATCTAGTTTCATTTACTTCTGTAGACTTATAAAACTGTTCCGCTGTTTTTTTAATCACCATGCATAGATGGAAAATTACAGAGTCTAATGTAACCGACGAGCTGTTATATTATATCCTCATTTCAACAAATTAAATGCTATCTGTGACCATGAACTTGTCATATGTCAATTCTAATTGAAACGAAACTCGCTTAAAGACAGCGTACGGGATTTGCACGCGCAGAACCGGCAAAATGAATGAAATCAGCTCAAATCTCACAATGGAGATTAGTAAAATAAACACCTGTCAAGAACCTAGGGTAGAAAACGTAAGTTAGTAAAAAAAATCTGGACATATGAACTCACACAATTTACTCAGTGACGTAACGTGCACGGGCCGTCGTACTCCAGAATTGTCTGTTAGCCGAAGGTCGCGCGAGTTACACTGTAAAAAAAAAACTCGTCAAGCTGAAACCAAAAAAAAAAAATCTTACCAGCGGGTCTCTATCGCCGCAATTTATCGTCAAGTCTGGTGCGTAACGAAATTCTTTCGCAGACTGAACGAAGAAAACTCGTTCTGTATCGACTGCATTTTTTTTTCGTCAAGCAGCTGTGCCAGGCTGACGAAAAAAATCTGGTCCTGCTATGGTGTCTCTATCGCTAATTTTGTTCGTCAAGCACTGTGCCCCAGGCTGACGAAGAAAATCTGGTCCTGCTGGGTGTCATATCAAGGATTTTGTTCTCGCAAGCATCTGTGCGCAGGCTGACGAAGAAATCTGTCCTGCTGTGGGTCGAATTGACGATATTGTCAACATTCCTTTGTCATCAGGTATTCGCACGGAGTTTGCGCTGCTCTGGCGATAAGTTCAGTCGGTAGGGCGATTGTTCACGAACAACAACAAACTGCACGATTGATGACACGTACTTGACACAAATGAAAATATCGCTTCACTTATACGAGAGTTCAGTAATCAATATGTCTTATTTCACTGTGTGATACCATGTCAAACAATTAAATCAAAGACTTGTGCAGTCCTGAGGAGTTATCAAACCTTGTCATAATATAGAGTAACTTGCTTTACTGTATCTGCAAGGCGAGTAAAGTAATAATATTCACTTCAGTATTAATCATGATTACTTGTCGCTCTTTTAAACTTAAAACATAACATTGAGTGCTCGAAAAAGTACAAATGCACCAATAGCTCCCATATATGTTCACACAATTCCACTGATTTTTAATCATGTTTTAGACCCGGGTAAAACTAAAGCGATTAAGACATGGTCACAAACATGAATTCGCGAATCTGCTATAACTTTGATGTACATAATGGCTGCCCATATTCGCAAGTTCGCGGCTATCACTGTCGTAGTAGCCGTCACACACGCATGTGTGTGCTAACCGAGAAGATCACGAATGATGGCCCATGTTACGACAATTTCACAAACCGAAAAGAGAAACAAAATGATACCAATATTGATTTAAGAAGTATTTATTATAGGGGTATTTCGCCTTGAAAACCAAATAAAGCTTCACCATTTGATCACTTACTCTACGTACATGTAAAATGGTTAATTCACAATGCTGAAGGATACTGTAGTCGAATGAATCCGCGGCCAGTTTGATGCCCAGGTAAAATCGCGATTCCTCCATAATTCCCAATTATGACGCAATATGATGGCAGAATGTGGTACGGCTGAATAGCAGATTTTCGAGAATAAGTCAAAACAGATGATCCAAGATGATACAAATTATAGAAACCATCACTCGGATGAAGTAGTTGTCCCAGTGCAGAGTATAGCAGTTACGGCAGAAATCCCAGACGAAACAATGTTCAGCGTAAGTCACACGTCTCACAATATCCAATGCCTGCAGATAATAACAGTAGAGTAATCAAATATAATGCACACAGTGTAAGCTTTCTCAGCAGGATCCATAAGCACTAAAAACAAGAAGGTAACTATCCACACGAGAAACTCTCAGTAAATATAAGTTGTATCGAACCAAGTCACCGAGAAACTCCAAAAGCAGGACATAAATCGAGCTAAGAGAACAGAAACCTAAACTCATGTCCAAAAACATCCTGATATACAGTGTGTCCCAAAAAAAGGAAACCGAGATGATGAAGATATTTTATATTTAATAACAAATATGACAAATGAATAATACATAGTTGGAAAGCATATTTCTCTTGCTGTACATTTGAATAACCAGTCCGCAAAGATTTCCCTTCACCAGACTGAGCAAGACAGTAGAAGGACACAGGTAAGTAATCATTTGCACGAGCAAATTTGAAATTGAAACGGTCACGCTTGAATGGATTCAGAATAAATCATCGATATTGAAGGGACATCAGTGAAGCTGGTTTTACTCTTTCGTAATGATACCTAATTATGAAAAAATGAGCAATGCATGACTGAGAAAGACATAGAAATGATGCTTGTTTTCAGAAATGCTCCAAAATGCATTCAATTAACTCTACTTACTGGATTGGCAGCCAGCAACGGACAAGAATTACCGTCGCCAACAGATTCGGAGTCTACTATTGTGTGCTCCGAAGCAAGATATTGGTGAAGTCCAGCTGTGCCGTGAACCTTTTGTTAATGTGGGCCTCAAAAGCTAAAAAGTATTCAACGAAATCCACGCTAAAACAGGCATGTAATTTTACTTGTTCTCCGTCATACTATTCATTTGTACGCATGAGGTTCAGATAAAAGAAGAATTTTGAATATTCAGCCATGCTTTTATTCTTAAAATAATACCTTTACTAACCCGAAAATGCACTCAATGGGAATTTGTGCGTGCAAATGAAATTTGGTAGCATCAATATTCATGCGTTTTAGTCATCAGCGTGAGCAATGATAATAGTTATGTATCAAATGAAAGAAGGAAACACAGCCTACAAACAGTCCTAATCATCAAGAGATAATGTTTATAGATGGGATTTTTCCATAAGTCCGGTTCCTTTCTGGGACACCTGTATATAATAAAATCGTACATCTGAAAGATCTAGGATCCATTTCTAAATCGACAGCGTCATAAACAAATGGTTTCTGGAAAATACCTTTCTAGCAACTATATAACTATTCCATTCATAGTAAGATTGCCTATTAAGTTCACTGGGAACTTACACACTGCATCATCACCTGAGGCCTTCGTATATGCTAATTAGCAACTGTCCTGCCCCCCCCCCAAGCATGCTACATGTTCACATTGCTTGTGTATGTACTTCACTGCAGGTCAGTGAAAATTATCAATTGTTGATTTCACACACCTAACAACGATAGACGAGCATTCCCCCCCCCCCACTTAATTTCTGCTACATATATCAACTAAACACAAATTTATATTATCACTCAAGATGACAAACGTAGTCAGATATCGCTTCGATGTTTCGCAGAAAACAGAACAAGAGAAACCGATTGTCGCCATCATGTGCTTGTCGGAGCCATATCCGACTGGCCTTTACATTACCAAGGTCAGAGCATTGGTGAAGAGTAAGTGAGGAGCCCAGCTCATCCATGTCGAAAGCTTAAAAAATTAGTAACTCAAAACATTCATGTGCACGCTGAAAAACCTGCCAGCTCTTCATATTCCATTGAAAGTATAGCATTAGCATATAAACCAAACACATAAACAATTATTCTGATTTCTTTCTGCAACACTTTATATATTATATACTGTTGCCGACTATTCCCGGTATTCCTTCCTTGCATCGGCGTTGTCAGAATACATTCATGTATTTGATTCTATCACTAACTTCGTGACTAAATCAATATCCTGAAATTAACATACCAATTATGTTACATATGAAGTGACTCATGTATTCTTATCCAGACAGTGTACACGTCATTAAAGAATGGACTAAGAAAATGCATTTATCTTGTTTGTTCCAGTAACCAAAACTTTCCAAATACCTAAGAATCCAGAAGTTTCATATAGTAAAAGATCACTAATTCTTTCTGTATTTATTTGATATGAAATTGAATAAAAGAAATTAATTCTTCTTCTACTTATGAACTTAAATACATAGGGTTCAATAGGAGACGTCATATTTCTTTCTAAGCAAACTTTATCACGTTACACGTTTGTACCTTTGGACTGCAAACCTCGAAGACGGTTTTGTCGCGAAAGTCGGAAATTGGGATTCTAACTCCTTGCAAACAAGCGCTTCATAGTCTCACTGTATTGTAATGTATTCATTTTGTTATAATACTCCATCAGTCTCCGGAATTGGGACGATGACTCGGATGTTATGTACTTCTTCTTTTGATTCAAATAAAGAAATGCTTAAACAATTAAATTTATGATATTTTTGTGAAGAGTTGCGCGCACAATAGGTACAAACTGTGTAATCAGTGTTAAGTATGTCTAGAAGGAAATATGAGGGTCTAATTGAACCCTGGTATTGTTTTTTTTTTTATTTGTACTAAGTAGGGAAGAAGAAAATTAATTATTCATTCCATTTGATACCAATAATACAAAAGAATTAGTGAATCTTTTAGCCTTTAAACTTCGATCTGTATTAATCATGGTAAAGTTTTGGTTCTGGAAAACAAAGTTAACTAAATGCATTTTAATTCTGTGCATTCTTTACCCAGTGTAACACTGTGATGGATAATGAGTGCCATCATATTAACAATTAATTGTATGTTATTCAGATATGATTTTAGTCAGAGATTTGTAGATATCACAATACATTGATGTATTTCGACAACGTACATATGCCAGGAGGATACGGAAAGGTCGGCGTTTAATCATATATAGAAAGTGGCAGAAATAATCAGAATAATTGTTCTGTGTTATTATATGATACTGTTACATTTTCCGTGAAAGATGAAAGAGCTAGGTTTTTCAGCAAGGTGCCATGACATATGTTGGTTACATAATGTTTAACAAGTCTTTCGACAAGGATTACTGGGGCCTCGCTCCTTCTTCTTCCCCATGCTCTGGCTCTGGTAAAAGTACGGCCCAGCGGAATACTGTACGACATACCATGATCGTCGACATCTTCTCTGGTTCTGTTTTTCTGCGAACATCGAAGCGATATCTGCCGGCGTGATCATCTTGGTGTATTAATTGTGGTAGTTGATTATAAGCCACTAAATAATGGCTGTCTATGCTGCTTGTGGTGATAATCAACATTGAAATATTTTCACTGCCTGCCAAGGAAATTACTACAAGCATGTAAACATTCGGCTCGGGGCCAGGTGTTAGCATAATTAGCATAATAAAGAGGCATCAGGATGAAGGAGCAGTGTGAAAGTTCAGTGACTCTTATATTCCTAATAGAAGAGCTCAGTGGCAAAAATGAAATTTTCAGATTCCAAATCGGTCAGACGTCGACGGAAAATCGTTAGTTCGAGGCCTTATACGAAGAAAACAGCAGACAAATAAATCTCGCGTACCTCAGACAAGACCTATGACATTTGTTTTCAGTGTAACGTAAACATATATCATATCATACCATGCGCACTCGTACCGCGTGGCTTAGCGCTAAACGGGGAAAAAAATCAAATTTTTGTATGAAACAATACGACTCACCGTAGCGATACGAGTCTGTGATCCTGAGATAGTCTCTACCGCAAGGCGCGACTTTCTCACTCATGACTTTCTGTGTCTCATTCGGCCATTGTTAAAGTCTTTGCATCTTCGGTTCGTCCGTCAAGGCGATCGCAGTCAGAGAGATCAGACGAGCGCGGCCGAGCTCGGTATAGAAGCGCGCGTGAAGAGCTGGACTAAAGCCATGGTCTAGACAATGCAATATTTTAGGAACAGTGGGGCTAGACGAATTTGTCTGTAGTATGGCTATGATACGAATATCATTCGTATGACGAAATAATATCGTCTGGTGGGGGGTCCATCTCACAGAAAATTGTCCAATCTACAGCTTGTCAAAAATAGCCGGACGAAGTAAATTCGTCAGCAGAGAATTAACTTCTCGGTCTTTACGTCAAAGCACGAACGAGATTTTGTATCAGGTAGCCGTTTGAACCAACCAGTGCTTCCGCCAGCATGGCGAACGGACACATATACGCGTGAACCGCAATTTGAGCAAAATTTAAAATCTCATCGGAAAGAACTCAACCTTAAGGTTGTAAAATAGGTTAAATTTACAATTGTTCAAACTTCTCTCTCCTTTCAATGCGTTTAGTATTTTTTATCTAATTTTTGTCGGTGTGACGATCTCACTCTTTGCAATGCTCACTTGTCATTGTGTTTGAGAAGACTTGATCTTGCCTAGTTTTGTCGAATTATTTTAATTTCACTTATTACTGCTGCGAGGGTAAATGCATCTACGTTAATGACCTTCGTGTTAAACAATCCTGAACGGGTGGTGGAGCTGTTACTTTGTATCAATTCATATCAAGAAACAAATGCAATTTACCATAGTAGGGCCCAGTAGACGCCTGTACGCTCTGATCCTGGCCAACGAGATATCGTGTCGTGTGCTGAAAACCTACCCCCCCCGAAGCTAGCTTAGTATTAGAATGCCATACAGCGCGACCCCTCTCCCCCCCCCAAAAAAAAAAAAAAAAAAAACAATAGATCTCAAAGCACCACCCATCAGAAAAAAATAGGCAATGGGGGGGTTTGTTAAAGAAGTTACTGGAACATTCCCCGGTTGAACCGAGCGCACTATTACAAGTAAAACGTCATAGGTTTAATAAATGTTATTTACAATAGCTTAGATTTTGGCAAGATCAGTATTAAGCGCAACCGTTCAGATGATGTATATTGGTTTTGCCTTTCCATATGATGACGTCATATTTCGCGCTATATATCCAACACCCCTGCCCGCGTCCTCCATTTCATAATGTAAATCTAAGATAGAGGGCGTGTTTCATTGTAACGTGGTGAATGCTACATCGTAATAGACAATTTTCTCCGATGGCAGTCCTGCCCAAGGACAGACTTCCACTTTGACAACCTTTAACTAGAGTTCCAAGCCCGGAGGCATATTCCCTCTGCAAGGACAACCCCTCCGGAACAAAAATGAGAATTTGGTAAAGTGGAAACATTCTAAGTTAGCATTCAATACACAGTCTGGTTGAGTACGTATGCAGAACAACATCATTTTAATATTCAGTCTACTTCAAACCTCTGTGAACAAACGGTATTTCCTGAAAATTCAGCTATACGTACGACATAGTAGTTCAAAACAACAGAACATCTTTGTTTTTGACAAATCTTGTTCTAACATTCATATCCCACTTGCTTAACAAAGTAACAACATCAGAAAACAATATGTGGACTTGTGCGAATTTGTGACATATACACCATAGCAATGATAATGGGCAAACATCATTATGGAACAACCTCCCAACTGTTCGATATCTGCTAATTCCTTTGTAATCTTGTTTTTTGCATATGATCAGTGAATTATGATCCACATTGTAATGCACAATGGATAACCTCACCAGCAAACCAATGAAATGTAAATTTCGATGAAAGATGGTTCATCATCAACATACTGTATCTCTTTAACTTTATATGGTCGATTATCCTCCAGTGAGTGTCCGGTCGGGGGGAGAGGTGTCCTCTCCCCTCGGTGGACTGAACCTGTTGAATTTGTCGGTTTCGGAGAACAGCGTTCAGAACTGTCTCACGTGATTTCGCGTGAAGAGTAGCACTAGTTTAAAGATCCTCTCACCCAAATTCTTAAACAAACAAGTTTTGACGCTAGATTACTTTAACTTGATGCTTTGAGGAATAATGTGGATTTATTTGAAGGTACTAAATATTCAGGTTTACATTATGTACAGATACCCTTTTCTGAAATTTGTACATCCGGCAAACACCGTCCCTCTGGCAGTGATGTTCAGTCTTGATTGAGTGTCTTAGACTAAATGGAAATGGGTCTGACTTATGAGATTCTAACTCAAGTTATTGTGTTTTTTGATTCGAGATAAGGTCTCTCGCGTGGAGCTGGGAGTTTATGTAGTGGTTGTAAGGCATCTTATTTAAAATGTTTTAATTATATTGTTTAACGAATAATATCCATTGATACAGCGGCCATGAGGCACTCTTTTGATATGGAAATGTAGCCTAATACAAATAGGACATTATATTATTTATATTATTAGTATTATTATATCATTATTTATTATTATTATTATTATGATTATTATTATTTTATTATTATATTATCAATCATTATATTAGGTTATATTATTCATCACATTCATCCGATTCATTTATTGATTATAGCCGGGATGGCGATTCGCTTCATTGTGCTGTATTACTGTGATATAATCTAGACTTTCAGCTGGAAAAAGATGTGGATCGCGAAACTGAGTATGAGTCAATTTTTGTTTTGCGTACGGATATGTATTAAGTTAGTAGTGTCGGCGAAAGCTTTTGTCATTTTTTCCACATTGAGATAGAATGCCGCTTCACATTGATTGTTACATTCCAGAACGTTCTGTCAACGATTTAATGTTGTTTTTTCTGATTGGCACTACACCGCCTATGTTTTGTGTAAGTCTGTGAATCCAGTGGAGGAGATTCTATAAATGGCTAAGTGATTACTGCTATATTTGTGATTAGTACATAGCCTCCTTACAGTTTCTGAAATAAAAAATGACTCATTCAAAATGGGCTCCGTTACTCTTATATATAAGACCGCTTGGTAAGGTTGTATCCAAATTAAATTTACCTACCCGGAAATTACCTCCGGACAGTTATTCTCCTCTGGATAATAGTCCCTAAGACAATTGTCAAAGATAACTTTGCCCTAAGTACGCTAATTGCCCTGGTTGAATTTCTCATTAGGAGGAGATAATGACCTTGGAATTGTCCGGGTGTTTTGTTTAGGGTAAATGTTCCGGGGTGGTAAGGTCGTAAGGGAATGTCGGGGGTAACATCGCGGGTGGTAATTGTCCTTGATATAGATGTCCGGCTAGGGACAGAGCTCTAACATGCCGAAGTCGAAGATATGCATCACATCATTGAAAACTTCCCATCGCATAAGCTGTAATTCCGTCTGCGGTGTGTTAAGAGCTAAGAACGCCACTGGCCTATAGCTTCACTCTCACGAATCTTGAACAGATAAGGTTTGTATCCACCTAACAGGATTGTTTCTGCTGCAATAGCATCAAGTCTATACATTCAGTACCACAGTCATCATGAGCAGACAATTACCTTGGTTTATTCATGTTTCTTTTTTCGTGCTAAACCTACCAGTTATATCATGGGTCCATTGAGGTAACGCATATTGGATCCAACAACGGAGTCCAACACGTTCATTTGAAACTGATAGATAATTCAATTCTAGTACAATCGTGGAAAGAATTGGAGTTCCAATTTTTAATACAGAGAATTAAGCCCATCGATCCTTGTCAATGTCTACGCCGACACAGTGTGATATTATTCGGCGTGGAGTAATCCCGCCGTCAATAAAAGCAGTATGTGCGTTACCGTGTTGTGTATGTTTTAAGTAGTGGAAATCCAAAATCTCTTCACAATATCCCCTCATCGTATTCGCTTCGTGACATGCATTTAGATCTCTTTTCTTTATTCCTCTTAAACATTGGACTCAGTCTACCAGTCAATATTTGTGTAGTTGGTCAATTGCATTTCAGTAGCTTTATTCCACTCATTTGTGGATGTGATTAAAGGTAGTTAGCGACCGCACTGGCAAAGAAATATATACACTCACAAATCTTCAAAAAATCAGTTCGTTTTGGAACAATTAGCCTCTTGACACGACAAGATACCCTTATTATAGCGATTTTCCTCTTTATCCCGCCCCTGCTGAAATGAAGGTAGGTACCAATTGCTGCGATTTGTCTTGAAAAATCAATCTTGAAGCCGATCTTTGGGATGCAATTTGCTTAATTGAATAGTTCATGTGTCCATTCTGTTTATGTTGTTAAACACTGTAATTTGAGCTAACTCGAGATCCGGTAAATATCTCCTGCATGGCGATCTCATCACTTTATTGCTATTTAGACAAATTAACATGTCGTCTCTGATGTATTTGCATTGTCATATAGCTTACACGGCTACTGGTAGAATAATTTACGTTCGCCTTGAACTCTGCTTGTTAGATCAACAAAAAATTCCCGGATGAATATCAAGGCACTTCCGCGTGTGAATTCAGGATATCCCGTTTCATTCGCAACATTGATAATTGCGGTCTTCTGCCAGGCACAAAAGAGAAAAGGCTGACCAATATCCGGTAAGATTATAAGTGTTAATTGGGCACATGTTTGTGTATGAAACGCCTTCCTGGACATATTACTATTAAATCCTGTTTAAAACATTCAGAAACGTCTATTTTATATCAGGCCTTTGGGTTTGTCAAGTTGGATCATATGTTAATTTATGGCGAGGATACACATCTCTTGCAAGTGTTACTGGTAAGTATTAGTTGTGCATATATTCCTCCCCAGTACACTTTGAGCACGTGTTATTTGGCTTTTAAATCTAAAATCAATTGTATATTAAACTGTTAGCGTGTGTGGGTGAGGTCAGTCAGAAATTGATTAACTAACGTTTGAAACTACCGCACATTCCGCCAAAAACTATATTCCGATCGTGGCGTACATAGTGTGGCGGAAATGACTTACATTAATAGTTCCGACCAGTCTCGAACACGAAAGCATGCTTTCACTCTATGTCCCACACAATGATAGTCCTCATACTAAAAAAACCGACAAAACTAAATATGTGGGACTAAAAGAATATAATAACGAAAAGCATAATGTGCATCTTGCATCAACAAGTTGTGGCTTAAACTGAGCAGGAGTCTCGTCGTACATGTGAGGTGAACCAATCTGTAAAATACCGTTAACAAATGAAAAAACAACTTATAATAGTATGAATCACAGGTGTTTGGTGGAAAAATAAAATACCTTATACCTCTACAAAGCCAAGTACGTCATTCTTCGGGGGGAGGTGGGGTAGAGTGGGGCATCTCAGACTTACAAAAGTGATACCTATTTGCTGCCCAACTGAAATCGCAATCGGGGCTCCTGGATACTGGGCTTTGAGCGAAAAATGGGGGGTATCTAAACTCGAACGTAAGGCTTCAAAAACCTTCAAATGCTAGTGTTCTGCTGGAACTGCAGCCGTCGGCGAAGTTCCCCGGCGCCGACCCCATAACTTGGAGTTGCTGGTTCATTATCCGGCCCATGCCGACTTAAAATCCTAGTATACGCGGCTATCCGTTTCACTCTTCAAACATCAGGCTTCTGCTTTCTTTGTCTTTGTGGCCCAGACCCACAACACAACAATTGGGTCTCTCGACACCGGACCCTATTTCAAAATAAATTTTGCAACATACAATTTCCGCTCGTTGACTCCTCGACCACACCGAAATTGATAACACCTGCGACCGGCTCCACAATTGCCCGCCACTCACACCTCTGCCTGACTGCTCACACTACGTCTCACTTATTTTTCGTGTTTGGCAGTTCCGAGCCCTTTTCTCCCTTCCTCCACAACCCAACAACACACTAAATGCCCAACCTCACACTCCCCGATCGCATTCCAGTAATTCCACCCACACCCTTCCACCTAGCTGCCACACACACCAATGCATCACGAACTGCTGATCAGAAAATCCTCACCCAGTGCTTAATCTGCCCTCCTTTGCTTAAATTAGTCACCCCTCTTACACACTTATGCATACATCAGTGATCACTACACACACTAGTCAAGCATCTAGTCTTATACAAGCACTTGACATAAACGATCAGTCTATCGTCCAACAACGACTAACTTACGCACAGCCACACAATTACAACCTGGCAAGAATTTTTGTCTATCTCGCGCACGCCACTGGGACTCCTGAGGGTGACCGCAACGTATCGGCCTCCACCGGGCGATACTCAGACCAGTGCGCACGCGACGCAGCTAACACTAGGCTTATGCAAAAAACAGACTCACTCACAACTACTCCACACACACCCATTGTGGCAACCGCACACACCATCACAACCGAAGTCTATTGCCCAGCTCAAAGTCTTTGCAAATTATCTAACTCCCCCCACAACGCTACAGTGCCCACACCATTTACAACTTCTAAATGTACTCCGCCCAATAAACATTATTTCTAACTTTCCAAATGTATTATATACCAAACGTCAAACTAATTACAAAACTCTGATTCACGACACCAAACACCCACTCACAAAAAAACTGACACACACCACCTGCGTTCCACACACACGAATTTGGCTATCCTATGTACTCGAAAGGTAAAAGCTCGCTTTGATCTATGTGTGCTAGCTGTGATTGTGGTACATGTAAATTATAAGACTTAGTGACTGACACCTATGAAAGACTTTACCTCGATTGGGGAAGGGTTGAGGGTGCGGGTACGGGGTGATGGGTGTGGAGGTGGTGGATTTGGGTGGTGTGGATCGGGAATATGTCTGGCGATTGGGGGAGGATGGGTGTTAGACTACCTAAAACCACCACCCTCGCTGTCTTCTCTCCACTCCACCACCCCCCATAGCCACCTCTACACCCCACATCACACACTCCCTCACCTCCACCCCGACTTCCCTCTCCCCAATACGTGTAGTCTTTGTCATGGTTTCAGTCATCCTTAAGATCTTTAATTACATCGCGCAACCCCAGCCGCACACATACCACAAGAGGGCTGTATCTTTCCATTTACAATGATACCGATTCCTGCGCAAGCCTAATTTTCATGTCTTTATATAAAGGTGCAGTGCTCCCACTCACCATGAAAGCAATTCAGACTTTTGTTGCTCATATTGAAAGAAGAGAGCGTTAAGTCTTCCATAGTATTAAAAAAATCCAAAAATTTCGAAATCATTTTGTCCATTTGTGTCTTATTTCAAAAGTGAAAAGTTTTTTTGAGAGCACACTGTACTAATAACCGCAAAGCAATCACATTTTTGCATCGAGCCGAGACGGATATACATTCGTCGAGAGGTCGACTGTAAGAAGTTCAAGTGTCAAAGTCAAATTATTTTCCACAGTTTAAAATAGACATTATCAATGTATGACAATAAACACAAAGATACCTCTAATAAATAAGCAGTAACATAACACAGCAATAATAGGAAATACGATTTAAAGTGCCAAATGATCTAGTTAAACTAAAACAATGTGGAAGCCAAGCAATGTCATTAACTTTCGAGGCCGAACCTGTGAAAATTAAACTGTAAACAAAAAGATCATTTGCAATTGTAACAAGTATGAAAATGACATACAAAACGCAACACAAAAACAGGACAGAAGAACAAAGTAAAACTATATAGCAATAATTTAAACAAAAGAGAAATTCATGATATGCTGATGAGCTGAGTTTAAATTCCGTAAACCGTTGAGAGTGATGACTTGTTTGTTACTTGTGTCAAATGGTCCAGTACTTCTGACCGATAAAACTACGGTATTTCACACCACACGTAAGCGAAGCAAGGTAATGTAGGTTATTGAATTTCTGGTTTCATAAGTATTTATAAATCCTGTTCTAAAATCGAAATAACCTTGAAAAGTTGAAGCAGTAGACCCTTATAATATCTATACATGAAACACGCATCCTGTAGAGTGTAAATACACGTACTTCTAAAATTTAATTTTGTAAAGAGATTATCAGTAGGCAGGCCAAAAAATGAGAAGGTAATCAATACGAATTGCAGCGTTTGTAATATAATTAATGCTATTTAATAAAGATATGCACATTCCGCCATACCGTAATACAAGAAGCCAAATGCGCGTAGATCATGATTGTATAGAATTAACAAGAATACGTAATGAAGAAATACTTCAGCCTATTTAGACACACCACATGAGTTTAACGAGATTTTAACATGAAATCATGATGACATGTCTCCAACTAGATATTCATCTATAGTGACACCAGGAATTTTGTATCTACTAACAATTGATTCACAGTATTATGATAGGATGGTTCAAGACTGGTTCATTTGCCACCTGCGTCCGGCCGTCTGTGGGGGCTGAATATCATATAATTCGTTTTCAAGATTAATTGTAAGTATTAAGTAAAAACCAATATATATACTCTTCGGTAAGTTCACAATCTTATATAGCTTCCATATCATCTATGTCTTACCAGTCAGAAACAAGTTGGGTATCAGGCAAAATAAGTGTGGTTTAAGGCTCATTACTGACAAAACTAAATCATTAACATAGATAAAAAACGGAGAGCCTAATACAGACCCTGAGAAAGCACCAACTTAAAAATTACCATTGGAAGAACAACTTGTCAATTTTACCATATGTCCGTCTTTTGATAATAACTATTAAACCAGTTGACGAACATTCGCCCAACCATAATGGTACATGTATAACAGTCAAAATACTATGGTCAATCGTACGAATCTTTCGATCAGATCGAGAAATAAACGCAATGACAAATTCTTTTCTTCAATGCTACAGATATATTATACAAATTGCCAACAGAGCACTATCTGTACCAAAACCTGTCTGAAAGCAAATTCGCTCGTTACATAAAATATTATTTTTCATCCAAAAAGTTACCTAATCACATCACCAGTTTTTTTCAAATATTTTTGAAAAAATAGACAGTAGGGAATGTCTGTAAATTGAATTGGGATTGTCACCTTTTTATACACTGGAAAACTTGGCTAATTTTAAATCAGTTGGAAAACACCTGTAGCAAAGAGAAATATTTGAAAAATATGTAGAATGGAAAAGCAATTAAATGTAACATCGTAAGACAACAGTATCAACTGCCATCGTGCCGAGGACTTTTATTATTTTTACAGATTAGGACAACATTTATAAATACTCCTCAGTCAATAGGATTAAACAACATAGTGTTGGAACAGGATTTTTCATAACAGGGAAAAGTTTTATGCGAAGGGCCAACAGGCAACTGATTAACCAAATCAGAACAATGTTCACTGAAGGTAGCATAATATACTTCAAGAAATGTTTTTATCATCAATTTCACATATTATCAAATAATCATCAAACTGTTCTTTGCGAGCCTATTTAACACATCACTTAATCACCTTCACGTGCTTTCAAATCTCCTTACTTTGCAAAAACTTTAATGATAATAAGCACGCTTTTGCTCGACGAATTTCATCTACTAACGTAATTTCTGTATGTTATAAGTTCTTTACGGTATTGGTGGGTTTTTCAGGTATTCTTCTATACAGAGATATTTTTGGGCACACATTTTCTTGAGTTCCTTGTAACGCGCATGTCTTAGGATTTGTATTTCCTGAATATTTACTTTTGGAAAGGAAAACATTTGTCATATAACTTTAATAAAGAAGATAAACATATTCATATTTATCAATCAACAGTTGCAAACCCTCCACGACCGTTCCACACTATAAGAATTGTAGTATACGAACAAAATTAAGTATGTTTTCTTCACTTTATATCTGTTATATTTGTGAGTAGTACTAGCATCATTTTGACTTGATGCAATTAAATAAGAATAAAAGGTGATACATGTCCTAAATCTGAATAAATAATGGGCCACTTTAGACAGCTTCAGAACGAGTAACAAAACATATCAACGTAAGTGCTGTTTCATTAGTGACGTTGGTTGAAAAACAGAGACACCAAGAGAGGTAAAATAGGCATCAAGAAATTGATGAGTTGAATTATTACAGATTTAGTAAGTCACGTAAAATCACCAGATGATACATTGTTTTTTTCTTTGGATATTGATAACAAAATTGGTTAAGTGAATCGTGAAAGACGTATTGAGTTTATTGGAGAGGTCTATAAGCAGTTGCTAGAATAATTCATACAAACATTAGAATTTCTATAAAAAGAGTCCTCAATACGGTCATTGAAAACGTTCCCGATCAGAAATCTATGCTTAAATTTTCTACTCCCACGACAAAAACCAACACTCCACCTCTTCTCTCTGACTACCCTTCCAACAAGTTATAATAAGGTAAGGAAACATAACATTTCACCTCCTGTACCCATCGTTCGATAAAGCCAATAATAGATAAGTTTGTAACCAGTGAACTAAGACATGAAACAAAATTATCATAATTACCTTTTAAGACTACGGCAATTACAACTGAACACACGTTAACATTGAGCAAATCATATGTTTTATCATAACTATTAAATCATTGGGTAGAAAATATCGGCTCTCTGCCTCACATCTCATCCAAATCCATGATATATTCAACATTTTTCTAATGGTTTTACAACTATAACAAATGCCATCACACGGAATAGTTTGATTGTTGCAGATAACAGATAGCTATTACAGACATAATACACACTACGTTACGGAGACCACAAAATTAATAACACTGAACTAAAGAATTGGAAGTTCAAGCCATGTACAAGCTAACAAATTAAACTTGAAAAACATACAAACCATCATTTAAGCCCTGGAATAATTGAGTCTTAACAATAAGTAATATAATACGTGAGGTGGCACATCATTAATGGAATTAATTGAGTCAATATTCACAAGTCTCATGTAAGTGTTCGCGAGATCTTCTTTGAGTGATAATTTGCTCTCCTCATGTTCTTATTGGTATTTCACCGACAGAACTATGATTCTACATCTGTAGACCATCGCTGACCTCGATGCGCTGCTGGTTTTTTGCTTTCCTTTTGTGCTCCCATGAGCAAGTCCGATTCACACTGTCAGGGTCTTCAAATATGCTATATCCAGTTTTGTTTTCCTTGAGTTTTGTTCTGTTTTTCAGCAGCTCTGGCGAGCTGGTAGGCACGTGAGCCTTCACGATGATTGCTCGCGTTGTGTGACCGAATTGGTTGATCAACTGTCTGGGGGTCAGGACGAACGGCCGACCAACGGTGACCCTGTCGAACACTCCATCTGAGTCACCCCCACAGCTGATTTTGTGCAATGTTACAACAAATGTGGCCTGGTGACTCTCTCTCCTTTTCCCACCAAGGTACTCCGAACGCATGCGTACAGCAGTTCCTCTTGAATGAACGCTCCTCGTTGTTAAGTGAGCTTCCAACTTTTTGTTTTTTCCTCCTGACTTTCGTGATCTTCGGGGGTAATATTGGTCATAACAAGCAGCATACATGTACTAGACCCTACTGCAGAAAAGGGGTATAGAATTTGTCATCTGACATGCCATGCCATCTACTGGACAAGACTACGAAAAAAAAGTACAAAAAGGAAAAAAAATAGGCATCAGTCATCACAGTCATGTATACCAAGGAGCTTCAGTCTACTTGGCATGGATAATGTTAGTCTCAGTTCCAGACCATGCGACTTTCTCCATCCCGAGAGTACTAGAACTCTCCCTCTCCAACTTTTTCTACCTTCACTCTGCCTAGTGGATGTAAGAAATCTACCTCAGAAAACTAGTCTTAGTTTAATACAGTAAACTGATGATAGTAGGCCTAATTTCTCCAGGAAATAAGATAAGTTCTTGCATCTGGAAGCCAGACTTGTGTAATGTACGCTTGACCAGGCCAGACACCTCCCTGGCTTGACAGCCAATTCAATTGCCCTAGGCAAGGCCAAAGAAACATCACTGTGTTGGTGTGAAGAGTGTGTTTATGTCATCAGATATCCCAATGGAATTGTGGCTTTTTGACTTTTTTTTAAAAAAAAATGTTTTCTAAGTTTGTTCAAAAAAAATTGATGCGGCCCCAAAATTGGAGCGGGCTGGGACGAGAAAAATTGTCTCACTTTCAAATATTCCGTAAATGTTACATAAAGTGGTTTAGACTCTTCAAGGGCCACTTTTTGAGAGAGTAATGAAGATCACGAAAGTTTCTTACCGTCGAACCCCTTCGAACGATGTAATATCCGTCTCGGTACGATTGCAACAAAATGTGATATGCTTTGCGTGTTATTATACAGTGTGTCTCAAAAAAAAAACTGTTACACTTTTGAAATAAGCCCACAAATGAAAAATGATTTCGAATTTTTGGATTTTTTTTAATATATGGAAAGCTTAACGTCTCTCTTTCATATGACACCAAAAGTCTGAAAATTGTTTCATGCTTGAGTGAGCACTGCCACCTTTTGTAAAGACATGAAAATTAGGTTGCGCAGGAATTGCTATCCATTGTAATGAAAGATACAAGCCCTCTTCGATTATGTGTGCGGCGGGATTGGGACATGTAAATTAAAGATCTTAGTGACTGAAACCATGAAAGAACTACCGTATTGGGTGAAGGGGAAGTGGGGTGGGGTGAGGGTAGTGTGAAGTGGGGTGTAGAGGTGTATGGGGGTGGTGAGGTGGAGGAGACGGCTAGGGTGGTGGGTTTAGGTAATTCTAACACACCACCTCCCCCATGCACACCCCTATTCGCCATCCACACCACCCCCACATCCCACCACCTCCACACCCCATCACCCCGTATACCCAGCACCCTCACCCCTTCACCCCAAATACGGTAGTTCTTTCATGGTTTCAGTCACTAAGATCTTTAATTTACATGTCCCAAATCCACAGCTGCACACAATAATCAAAGCGAGCTTTTACCTTTCAGTACAATGGATAGCCAATTCCTGCGCAACCTAATTTTCATGTCCTTTACAAAAGGTCGCAGTGCTCAATCAAGCATGGCACAATTTCAAAGTTTTTGGTGTCATATGAAGAGGAGACGTTAAGCTTTCCACATATATATACATTTTTGAAAAGTCGAAATATGTTAATTTGGGAGTCATTTTAGAAGTGTAAAGTTTTCTTTGAGACGCACTGTATAGAACATTTGCAAAGACCTTGCAGTGTGGGCAATAACTTCACATCATTGCCCTCAAGTGACAGTGTTATACGTTCCACATGGGTTTGCGTGAATAGATTCAGTGATATGCGGTTATCCTGGATACGACCAAGCCTAATCTTACCGCCGCTCAACCGCGGACCCCGGGACTAATCACCCCTGGAGGGCGATAAACGCTGCGGTCACCCTCAAGAGTCCAAATGTGCACAATGCCGAGATGACAAATTCTTCCAGGGTTGGAATTAGCTTGCTAAAATTAGCGCATCCTCTATTGACAAGGAAACTGTCATCTTTAGTCAAGTGCTTAGAATAAGACTAGTGTCTTGACTTAGGTCGCACGCTGCAGGAGGAGATATATGGTTGCAGCTATGAACAAGTTAACGTGTTACTGAAATGAGATCGGGGGGGGGGGGCATTTAGTATAATTGTGTGATACGTATGTGCCGCGGTTGAGACCCCCATTTTCAGCCCAAATTTCCGTTCCAGAGCATCTCAATTTCAGAAGTCACAGAAAATTTTTTGATTTTTTTTTTCCAGTTCCAGTAGACCCCCAAATTTGCCGTTCCGCTTCTGATTTTTCGCTCGGCCGTGCCGCGAAGCGTTGGCGCGCCGGAACTTCGCCGCGGTGCAGTTCCAGAGCATAGCATTTTGAGGTTTTCTGAAGCCTTAGTTCTAGTTCTAGATACCCCCATTTTTCGCTCAAGCCCGTTCCAGAGCCCCCGATTTCGATTTCGGTGGGCACATAGGTATCACTTTGTAAGTCGAGTGCCCCCCCTCACCTCCCCCCCCCCCCGGGAATGCGATACTTGCTTTGTAGAGGTATAAGGTTTCTCTTTTCCAACCAACACCTGTGATATTCATAACTTTAATGTTGTTTTTTCATCTTGTTAAACGGTATTTTACGATGGTTCCCTCACTGTACGACGAAGAATCCCTGTCAGTTTAGCCACAAAACTTGTTTTGCAAGATGCACATTATGCTTTTCGTTATTTATTCTTTTTAGTCCCACATATTTAATTTTGTGTTGTTTTTGGTATGGGACTATCATTGTGTGGGACTAAGGGTAAATCATGCTTTGTGTTCGAGCTGGTCGGCCTTAATGTAGTCCCATTTCGCTATTACACCAGATCGGAATATAGTTGGCGGAATAGTGGCCGGTAGTTCAAAGTTGTAAATCAAATATTCTGCTGACTCACCCACACCACGTACCTTTATGATCATTGATTTTGATTAAAGCAATTAACACGTGTCAAGTGTACTGGGGGGAATTTGCCACTATCTTCAGTAACACTTGCCGGGAATGTTATCATCGCCATAAATGAACATTGTCCACTTACAAACCCAAGCCTGGATTAAAATAGACGTTCTGAAATGTTTTAACAGGTTTAATAGATTATGTCAGGAAGGGTTTAATTCCCCATTAACATTATAACTTTAGGAATTGTCGCCTTTTCTTTTTGCCTGGCAGGACCGCATATCAATGTTGCATGAACGGGAAATCCTGAATTACGACAGCGAAGTCTTATCTCGATTTGTGATCTACATGCAGAGTTCAAGGCGACTATTTTCTACCCAGTAGCGTGTTAGCTTATGACAATGCAATACATCAGAGACGAGACATAGTAATAATTGTCATAAAATAGGCAATAAAGTGATGGGATCGCATCAGGAATATTTACGGGTAGCTCATTACAATGTTTAACAACATACAGTGGCAAACCATGCAACTATCAATTAAGCAAATTTCTCCCAAGTCGTCTTCAAGATTGATTTTTCAAGACAATCTGAGCAATTGTCCCACTTCATTTCAGAGGGGCGGTAAGAGGGGGAAAATCGCTTTAGGTTTCTTGTCGTGTCAAGAGGAGCTATTTCCAAACGAACTGATTTTTTGAGATTTGGAGTGTTTGCAGATGCGTGCTACTACCTTTAATCCATCACAAATGCAGTGGAATAAAGTACTAAAATGCTTGAACAAAACTACACAAAATATTGCTGTGTATCACGTGTCCAATGTTAAAGAGGCTCGAAAAGAGGATATAAATGCATGTCACGAAAGCGAATACGATAGGGGATTTGTGAGAGATTTGGTTTCACTACTTAAAACATCACAACACGTAAACGCAATTACTCATTTTATTTGAGCGGATTTCTCCACGCGAAATAATTCAACACTGTGTCGGGTAGAACATTGACAATGTCGATGGCTTAATTCTCTGTATAAAAATGGGAACTTCACAATCTTTCCCGATTGATACTAGGAATTGCTTATCTATCAGTTTCAATGAACGTTTGGACCTTGTTGGTCCAATCATGCGTGTACCTCAATGGACCAATAGATATCTGGTCAGGTTTGCAAGAAAAAGAAATGAACATAAACCAGGTATTCTGCTCATGATGCTGTGGTCTGAATGTTAGACTTGATCTTTGCGCAGAACATCCTGTTAAGGTGGATACAAACCTTATCTAGTTCAGCATTCAGTGGGTGAAAGCTATATGGCCAGTGGCGATTCTAGCTCTTAACACGCCAGCGAATTACAGCTTTATGGACATTGTTTTCAATGTGTGATGCATATCTTCGACTTCGGCATGTTAAGAGCTCTGTCCCCTGGACATCTATCCCAGGACAATTACCACCCGGATGATTACCACCCGGACAATTCCCTTAGACAATTACCACCCCGGACATTTACCCCTAAACAATAACCACCCGGACAATTTCCCCAGGTCATTTATCCTCCATGAGAATCAACCCCAGGGCAATTAGCGTCTTAGGGCAAAAGTTATTTTGACATTGTCCTTGGGATAATTATCCAGGGGATAAATGTCCGGGGTAATTTTCCGGGTGGTAATTATTTGGATACAACCTTACCAGGGTCTTTATATAAAGAGTAAACGGCCCATTTTGAAATGAGTCATTGTTTATATTTCAGAAACTGTAGGAGGTATGTCTAATACAATATGGTAACTCATTGCACATTTATGAATCTCCCTCCAACTGGATCACAGCTTACCAAAACTGGCAGTGGTGTGAAATCAAGAAAACAACATTTAATCGTTGAAAGACGTTCTGGAAATGTAATCAAATGTGAGGGACATTCATTCCAAATGTGATGAACAAAAGATTTCTGCAATATAACTTAATATCCGTCGCAAAAAAAATTGACTCATGCAGTTTCGCGCCTTTTTTTCCAGCTGAAAGGTCTCATCTTAGTAATAAGACACATGAAAGCGAATCGCCTATCCCGGTATAATAAAAATAATGATGATGATAATAATAATAATAATAATAATAATAATAATAATAATAATAATAATAATAATAATAATAATAATAATAATAACATTTCCATTCAAAAGAGTGGCGCTGTATACATTGTATATTCGTTAAACAATAATAAATTAAAAACAAATTTTATAAAATTAAGCCTTACACCACCTACATAACTCCCAGCTCCACCGGAGACATTTCTGTCAAACAATACTGAATTTAGATCTCATAAGTCAGCCCATTTCCATTTAGTCTAAGACCTCATCAGCTGACATCACTCACGGGGGTGTTTGCGGTGTACAATTCTCAGAAGGGTATCTGATAAATGAATGTAAACCTGGAATATTTGTAACTTCAATAAATCCACATTATTTCCTCAGCATCAGTAATCTGGTCAAAACATTGTTGTTTCAAGAATTGGGTGGGGGATCTTTAAAACTAGGTGCACTCTTCAAACGCGAAATCACGTGAGACGGTTCTGGGACTGTTCTCCCGAACGACAATTCAACGGATTACAGCTCCCCCGGAGGACAACTCTCCCCCCCCCCCCCGACAACTCACTGGAGGATAAATCGACCATATAAGGTTAAAGAGAATACACAGTACTGGTTGATGATGAAACATCTTTCATCGAAATTTCACATTTCATTGGTTTCCTGGTGAGAGTATATCACATTTGCATTACAATGTGGATCTAATTCACTCCATATGCAATAAAAAGATCAGGGATTAGCAGTTCGAACAGGGGAGGTTTTCCATATGATGTGCCCATTTCATTGCTATAGTGTATATGTCAACAATTGACAAAGTCCCACATATTGTTTTCTGTGTTAGTACTTTGTTAGCAGTGGGAATAATGTGTAGCAGATTTGTCAAAAACAAAGTGTTCTGTTGTTTTGAACTACTATGTCCTGTACTATAGTGACATTTTCAGAATACCGTCTGTTCACAGAAGGTTTGAAAGTAGCTGATATTAAAATGATGTTGTTCTGTACGTACTCAACCAGAACTGTGTATTCTCTTTAAGAATGTTTCCACTTTCAAAATTCTCAGTTGTTCCCGGAGGAGTTGTCCTTGAGGGGATTAGCCCTCCGAGAGACTTGGACTCTAAGTGAGTTGTCAAGTGGAAGTCGTCCCTGGGGCAGGCTGCCCATCGGGAAATTTGTCCTATTACGATGTAGAACATTCACCGTTACAATGAAACACGCCCTCTATCATTAGATTTAACATTTATGAAATGGAGGAAGCGGGCAGGTGTTAAGGATTATAGCAGGAAATATGACGTCATCCATATGGAAAGGCAACACCCAATATCACAATACCATCTGTAACGCGTTGGCGGCATCTGTCTTGCAAGATCTCAAGTATTGTAAATTAACATTTATTAAACTATGACATTTATACCTTGTAAAGAGTGCGCTTACGGTTCAACCCGCTTACGTGCTTTCAACGTGGGAAATGTTCCAGTAAACTTCTCCTTGCATTTTTTTTTTCTGATGGAGTTGGTGCTTGTGAAAATCTTTTTTTTTTTTTTTTTTTTTTTTGGGGGGGGGGGGGTCGGTTTATGGACATTCATAATGGGTAGGTTTCAAGCACACGATATCTCGTTGGCCCAGGATCAGAGCCGTACAGGCGTCTACTGGCCCTCCCTATGGTAATTGCAGTTGTTTCTTGATGAATTGATAAAGTAACAGCCTCCACCCCCATCTCAGTTTTCTTAACACGAAGGTCATTAAGTGTGCATTTACCTCAGCAGTATAAGTGAAATTAAAATAATTCGACAAAACTAAGGCAAAGATCAGCTCATCTCAAAACAATGACAAAGTGGGCATTGCAACTGTGAGATGTCACCGAAAATTAACATAAAAAATACTACGCATTGAAGAACGGAGAGAAAAGTTTGAAACAATTGAAAATTTACCTAATTTTACAACCTTAAATGTCTGGTTCTTTCCGTGAGTTTAAATTTTGCTCAAATTGCGGTTCACGGTTATGTGTCCGTTCGCATGACTGGCGGAGCACACTGGTTGGTTAAACGGCTACACTGTAAACAAAATCTCGTCGTGCTCTTGAGTAAGACGAGATTTAATTCGTCCTGCTGACGAATTTACTTCGTCCTGCTATTTTTGACAAGCTGTACGAATTGGACCAAATTTTCTGTAGATGGCATGACGAATATTATTTCGTTATACGAAATGATATTCGTCATGCCATCTACAGAAAATTCGTCCTGCACTGTATCCTACAAATATTGCTTGTCTAGACCAATTGCTTTCGTCCAGCTCTTCACGCCGCTTCTCTCCGAGCATGCGCGCTCGATCTGATATCCCATAATGACATGCGAATCGGCCTTGAACGGAAGACACCGAAAGATGCCAAACGACCTTTAAAAATGGCCGAAATAGAAGCACAGACCAGTTGGAGTGAAGAAAGAAGTGGCCCCTTGGGTAGAGACCTATCTCAGGATCACAGACTTCGTATCGTACGGTGAGTCGTACTTGTTTCATACAAAAAATTTGATTTTTT
>JZLH01S0619596.1:17675-29863 GCA_001188425.1 Eucidaris tribuloides
TGCCACTTTATGTCAAGTCGATGACCTGTTCACGTCAACATCTTCAGCAGATTAGACAGGACCAACACCACTCTGACCACCTGCACCTGTGTTATTGTCAAGAAGAAAAAAAAACTACTTGTCATTTTTTTTCATTAATGGTCATATTAATCAAACAAAATCCAATACTTGACGCTATTAATTAACATCTTTCATGGTCAAACTCTCTTTGAAAAAAAAAAACGAATGAAAAGGTTAGCTCTTTAATTCACATAATTTTGGAGTGATTTCAGTGATCTCTGAGTTCACACCAAAATGAGTGAAAAAACTCTTGTTCACTCTAGTTTGGAGTTGGACATTCACTCCTTGAAGAGCGAAAATTTGTAATCTTTTTAAAAAGAGTATATATAAAACACCGAACGGACCCGCCAGATCTTCATTTTCAAACAACTGCTAAAGTATTTTATTTTATCAATACAGAAAAGTACAATCCACTTTGGTGTCCAAATTACACAACTTTGTTGTGTAATAACCTAAGATTGCCGTATCACCTCATACACGATAGTTATATTAGTGTCAGCGATTGGAAATAACTTCTGAGACTTTGGGCACAAGGTTTTTTTTTAACACTACTTTCCGGACTCGTCGCAATTTGTCTGCTGTATATATTTTCCTGATTAATCTCTCAGCTCGAAATTTCGTCAGTGACCTTTCCCAACTACGAGAATTGATTTCATATCTATAGGCTAAGTCACACTGTGCCGTTTAACGATTCCGTCTGGAAAAAGAACGCGTACGTTTATTAAGATAGGCTATAACATATACCACAATTAAAAAAATCTCAGCTACATGATTCCCCATGCTACCAGTGTCTTTGATAAGGTCTAAAAATGAAGTCCTGAAAAAATGGTAGTTCAAAATGATTATTTAGTGCTTTAAAAAGGGAAAAGTTGGCTTGATTCACCTCCCCATTTCTTCCCATAGACTTACTGTGTGTAGATCTACTCTATTTTTTTACTCGCCCCGAGTTTTAATTGTTTATTCATTCATATCTTGCCAGTGGCAGCATAAACTTCCAAACTTTTGTATTCTAGGGTGTTTATTTGTCCATTCAAACACTACTATGTAGCTCAGATATTGAAGTTTAATAATTTCTTAAATTGAAGTTCCACAATGTTAGCCTATCACTTTAAACGTTTATTGAACTTTTTAATTCGTTTTTCAACTGGATTACAAACGTATCTAGACGTTGACAGGCGGTGCTTTTCCGTTCTGTCCCATTCTATAGTACTTTATTTGCCACCGTCTGACACCGTCTGAGGTAAATATTTTAAACGGACGCAGACGGAATCGTTAGACGGCACAGTGTGACACAGCCTTTAGCCTGTACCTTTCATAATTCATACGTCAGTTCTAATCTAAGAATCATAGACTGGTCTTTAATTTACCCCAATCTCGAGCGAAGAAAAGCTATAGATGGTTTAATTGTCCAGACCCATACCTAATCTGAGTGACTATTCCACCATAGGATTAGAGTGAAAAAAAGAGAACAGTCTAAAACTTAGACTAAATTCATCGAGGTTTTAGAAATTTATCCCACGTCGATACAACTTATTTCCCTTGCAGTCTTTTACTCGCCGGTATTACTCAACATCTACTATGTAGGGTAAATTGGGATAAGTGGAACAGTGGGGTAACTGGAACACGGACAATATATTGGCCTCAATCAAGAATAAAATCTGGCAATATACTCCCGAGTGTCCCACTTATCCCAACGCCATATGTTTGCTTTCGTTTCATACCAAAACTGGGTTACCTGCGCATGAATTGATCAGATAATGTCAAATTTTGATACCAACCATAAAAAGGAGGACAAAGTTGATAAGATTATACTAATTTTAAGGGTTATAAAGCTAAAGTCTTTGAATTTATTTCTTGCGACGTCACAGAAAAAATGAAAATGTGTTTGTTATCTATAATAAAATGAAATGACACAAATGGAAGTATAATAGCCGAAAATCAGGAAAATTATGTTTCAAATTAACATCGTAAATTGAGGTAATTATTTACACGGGTGTTCCAGTTACCCCAAACTGGATCCCCTTTTGGGCGTAAGTGGGACACGCTTGATGAATTGATTTTCGAAACTACATGTTGTAATTATTTTTTAGGCGTTTAAATATCAAAATTACGTACTTCGCTTTATTTTCCGAGGTTTGATATAAAATTTACAAAAATTCAAAGTACTATTTGATAAAAATAATGGATTGCTACCTAAAACTCCACTTTTGACTTAGGTTGATGAAAAACGAGAAAAAATCCTGAATTTTGCATTGCACTATAAACACATATAAAATGGACAATTCTGTATTATTTTTTTTATTGTTGCAAGATATTAAGTTAAAGGCAACTAGTGCTCTCTTAAATGTGAACAGCTATGAAAAATAGGTTAGTGGCAAGCAAATAAAACCCTGTTCCACTTACCCCAATTACTGTTCCAGTTACCCCACGGTTGGGTCCAATTTGGGGTAACTGGAACACTGCCAATTAACATTTATTTTATTTGGTAACGTTATGGTACTTGATCACAACATAGGTTAAAAGGTTGATCATGAAACATAGTTTAAATTAAAGGTAATATTTTTCTAAATTATATATACAATATCTTTGCTTTGAGCTCACTTAAGCTTAAACGTCTGTGTGGTAAACAATATTTCTACTCGATGTAAACATTGGCCCGTATTCTCGAAAGCCGACTAACTTTAATACCCCGACTAAGTCGGCAATTTAGAACCCCAACTATTTTCAAAAGCTCACTAACTTAGGCGAGGGATTTAAAATGACGTCATCAGTGGACTAACTTTAGTCCACTGACTCATTCGTACACCCTGTTAGTCCACTCCATGCAGATGCGTGCTAATTATTTTAGACCACGATTCACGAAAGGGTACTAAGTTAGACGAGTTTTGAAATTGTCATCATTAGCTGAAAATTTACTCGGCTCAGGGGGCAAGTTTAAATCGACGTACGCTGTAAGGGTGAATCCAGCTTGCTTCTGTATTTGATTATGTGCACAGTGCTAGTGCATCGTCATAGCATAAGGGTTAATCATCAGTAGATGTGAACCGAGCATGCTTAATATGTATTAATTAATCCACTGACTAAAGTTAGACCATGGACTAACTTTAGTCCATGGATTAATTAGTACACCTTTTGTGAATCATGGCCTAAGTTAAACCTGGCTGAAATTTAGTCATGGACTAAAGTTAACCCAGGTTTAGGCACCTTTCGAGAATACGGGCCATTATATCTTTAACACCGTAAATTACCATAACATACTGCAACTCCTCCTCCTCTGCGCCAGCACCAACACTCTTGTCCGTTCGTTGGATTGTGGCAGACTACGAAGGAAATAGAAGAATGCAGTTTGTATCAAAAATGGTACCACCGAAAATTATTTTTTATTGCATGAAAATCATATACAACCTAGTCATTGTTGGGTATTTTCATAAATACCTTTCTGTACAATTTATTGCATTTCATTTAGTTTTGTCAATCCTAAGATATGATGAATTTTCTGCAATGACGAAAAATCGCTTTTGTACCACTGTATATGCTACAATATATTGCTACATTGTTTAAACAATCTTTTGACAGAGAAACCATAAAAACGTGACATGATCGTGAAGGGGTTCTGTGCTCATCACAAACACATTTCAAACATTTCAAAGTTATACTGTTCTACTATTATTGAATTGAATGCAGGGTTTCTCGTTTGCTTGCCTAAAATCACTCTATGTAAATACAGTGGTGTATAGAAGAAAATACCATTTAAAACCTCAATTTTAGCGGAGTTATATTGACTATTAGACTTAAAATAATATTTTTTATTTACCCAGGGTAGCCACTTCAGTCAAATAGACTGATCTTCCTGCGGGCCCTGCATAACATAAATGTTATTATTACCCTTCTCTGTTCTAGAATGCCGAGCCCGAGCACCTGGCTAGATGGCAGGAGGTACTATTTTTTTTTAAAAAGTCTTTGGTATGACCCGGCCGGGGCTCGAACCCACGACCTTCCGGACATGAGGCGGACGCTCTACCACTCGGCCATCACATCGGTTTAAACAATCTTTTGACAGAGAAATCATAAAAACGTGAAATGATCGTGAAGTGGTTCTGTGCTCATTACAAATAAATTTCAAGTATTTCAGAACTATACTCTTTTACTATTTCTATTCAAATATTGAATTAAAAGGCAGGGCGCCTCGTTTGCTTGCCTAAAATTACAATGTGTAAATAGAGGAAAATACCATCTAAAACCTCAGTTTTAGTGGAATTATAGTGACTGTTACACTTCAATTTGAATTGTTTTCTAGAGACAACAATAGCATGGGACAACATTTAAGAGCAATTGGGGTTTTTTTTGGCAATTTTTTTTCAAATCTTATTTTTCAAATTCTAGGTAATTACTGATCATCAGATTTTACTGACAAGTCCTTCATAAACAACCTAAGGGCGCGAGCAATGTATGTTTTGTCGTGATATGAGAGGGGTGCAAATGAGATTTCCTGCCTTTGAACAAGTTGCTTATTAATTTACCTTTGAATTTCTTCATCCCTGAAGGCTTTGCAGCATCTTCCATTATTGCGTTCCACATTTCGTCAAGGTCATTGACACCATATGATGTGAATGGGGAGGCATGAGATACGACGATCAGTGTAGCGATGAGAACGACGACTGATAGTTTCATCACCATTCTGGAATTGGTATCTAATGTACAATCATTTACACAATGTAGATATTAACATTAAGATAGAGAGATCCACACATCACCTGACTCGGATGGTATATAATCTATGCGTAGATAAATAGACACATTATAACAAAGATTGTTTTTGGCTGGAAATGTATTCGACAGCTGTTTTAAACATGGTCGTAAAAATTCGATATTCATTTGGTCTTATACAGGGTGGCCCAGAAAGAATGCAACACCTACGATCGCTAATATCTTCACCATCATCTGATCATCAGCAAAATGTCATTGGTTTTTGTTCCGTTGGTTAGAACATTCTTTTTCCAACAAAATGAAATCATGTCTATTGATTTTTAGTAAGGCGTTTTGGTCCTAGGGTCATGTTTCTGATGCAATGTCATTTCTCAAATTTGCTAATTTTTCAACTGCACCGATTCCCGGAACACCGAAATATTCTCAGGTTACAGCGTGCCATAGAATAAGATATGCAAACGATGCCCTCGCTTTGATAAGAATAAAGGCAATGTGAAGAATTGCGGTTTTTCAATCGCCTTATTTTTATGGCACGCTGCGACGCGAGAATATCTCAGTGTTCCGAAGATCGGTGCAGTTGAAAAAGTGGCAAATTTGGGAAATGATGTTGCCTCAGATAGCCATAGGATCCAAATGCCTTACTAAAAATCAATGATCATGGTATCATTTAGTTGAAAAAAGAATGTTCTAACCAACGGAAAAAAAAAAACAATGACATCTTGTCAAAGATGGTGAAGAAATTACCGATCACAGGTGTCGCATTCTTTCTGGGCCACACTGTATATTTTGATGACGATGGTGATGATTTATTTGGTTCTTATTACGTTATGAATTATTCAAACTTATTGACTAATCATTATTGAATTATTGGCTTTGATTACATATCGGGTACGCAAACAACTTTACAGTATTTTAAAAGATATGATATGATCAACTGAATAAATTATTGATTGATTGATCGATCGATCGATCGATCGAGTTGATAGGAGGAAAATCCCTTGGTGAAAATATTTTACAAGACAAACAGCAACTAAACTTGACTTCGGGTGAAAAGGGTATCCTTTGGTCGAAGAAATCGACTCCAGTGGATGGTGAACTGCGTATTACACAATGGCAGGTAAATTGGGAATAAGATAAGGCCCCCCCCCCCAAAAAAAGAAAATGTTAGTGTTGCCCTCAAGCGAAGGTCACGATTAATTAATCAATTAATTAATTAATTAATTTTAGCAGACACAAAATATACAAACTCACCGTTTTTGGGAAGAAAATGCCAGATTTAAGCAAAGGAATTACTAAAATTCCTATTCAATATCTTAAAACAATACTTTGCTCTCAGCTCTCACCCATTTTTGTCCTATATATTCGTAACTTATATCGTAAGAAATAAATTTAAAAAAAATCAACCGACCGATCCAATTTTCAAAATTTCCCACTTGAGAGCAAAATAACTTTTTTTTTTGGGGGGGGGGTCCCTAATGATTACTGATTATATCTATGTAATAACTTGTGATACAATCTTACCCTGATACTTACCCTGTTTTCGTTAGCGAAAAGTTTTCTTCTGCGGAGTAGAACAATAGCACGTGCGGCGATTATCAAAGCAGAGGTGTGAGTGAGTCGACGATAGGGGTATAACGATGTATTATACCCTTCCATCTTAGCCTTCCCTTATTGTTTTATGTTGTTTTGATTAAAGTAACCTTGACTTTATTATTTGTTGATATAATCCTCGGTCGTCGGGTCAGGAACGCCATATGTTTAATACCAACACAATATTAATAAGAATAAGAATATGTAGTAAAATTTTATAGATGGCACACACCGTTCTTTTTTCAGTTGGTTTACTAAGATTTCATAGAACATATTAAAATTATTACAGCATGTACCACCCATCACCCATCCCAATTCGAAGCTATTTTATAGGAATGTTCTCCATCCTATCCACTTGAATAAAATTATTAACTAAGTCAGGCTTCAAATTTTCACAGTATTTGTTTTTCTTTAGAGTATTGTTGATTACATATAGAATAAAATTGTTCAGCTTTGCGGTGGCGGATCTACGGGGAGGGTTTAGGGGGTTTAAAGGTATTGGCTAACATTTACCACAGTTAAAAAATCTGAGCTACATGATTCCCCATGCTACCATTGTGTTTGATAAGGTCTAAAAATGATGCCCTGAAAAAATTGTATTTCAAAATGATTATTTAGTGCTTTAAAAAAGTGAAAATCGTAAGTTGACCAGATTCACTTGTGTGTACACCTAGGTTAATAAAACTCGCCCCGAGTTTTATTGTTTATTCATGTATAACTTGCCATTGGCAGTGTAACTTTCCAAACTTTGTTTTATTCTAGGGTGTTTATTTGTCTATATGAACACTACTATGTAGTTCAGATATCAAAATTTGACAATTTTTTAAATTGAAGCTCCACAATGTTAGCCTATCACTCTAAACCCCTCCCTTGGGCTGCCAAGTGAAATGAAAAAAAAAATGCTTTTTGTGGTCTATTTATGAAACGTAATGCAAGGATAATGTTTAGAAATTAATGCAAGACACAACAAAACCATTAAACTTACTATAAAAATACTACTTGACATACGTAATTTTCAATTCTATCCGCGCGCCGAAAATTTTGACATTTTTCTGAATTTTGCTACCCCCAACCACCCCCTTAGCAAAAAGCTAGATCCGCCACTGCTTTGATTTCAAAAGGGTGAAGTTTGATTGCAACATATCCAGTGATACTGCCAAACATCGCTAAAAGGTTGTTGTTGTTGTTGTTGTTGTTAATGCTGTTGTTGTTTTGTCGTCGTTAATTTCGATGTCTTGTTACGTCATCGATTGTATGTGCACTCGCTAAACCCCTACATCTACTACATCATCCAGTCTTACAAACTGTGTCATCAAAACACAATTCCCACGAGAAACTTAAAATCCTCTACGACACTCCAACTTCTAAACTCTGTTCTCTTCAGTCCAGCTTCTGCACTTTTCTCAGGTTATATAAGATTCTTTGTAAAACTGGGCTAAAGAAAATTAAACGTTTCAATACTTAGCGATATGTATTACACCTCTCAGCTTTTAGAAATTCTATCAAATTATTGAAATAGACGGGTGGCTATTGACCTTTAGCATAAAGAAAGAAATTTGTTCTTCGTATAACGTATACAACCATCGCACACCATATTGAAGTATTTGTTTCCTTTATTTGTTTTATCAATTCAGTGTTTATGAAATAATATCATATTTGGAAGGTATTTTAGATTATGCGGGTGAGTGTCATTACGACCTTAAATAAGCATGGTCATTATCTTGACCGCTATAATACAGGATATCAATCAATATTGTAGTTTTAGTAGAAGTAAAATTAGCAGCATTATTAATTATTGTATTCATAATAATGATAATAGATAAATAAATAAATAATAAAAATAATGATAATAATAATAATAACAACAACAACAACAACAATAATAATAATAATAGTAATAATAATAATAATAATAATAATAATAATAATAATAATAATAATAATAATAATAATAATAATAATAATAATGAATAATAATAATAATAATGATAATGAGAGAAGAAATAGTAGTAGTAGTAGAGTAGTAGTAGTAGTAGTAGTAGTAGTAGTAGTGTAGTAGTAGTAGAGTAAAGAAGTAGTAGTGTAGTAGTAGTAGTAGTAGTAGTAGTAGTAGTAGTAGTAGTAGTAGTAGTGGTAGCAGTAGCGGCAGTAGTAGTAGTAGTAGTAATTGTAGTAGTAGTAGTAGTAGTAGTAGTAGTAGTAGTAGTAGTAGTAGTAGTAGTAGTAGTAGTAGTAGTAGTAGTAGTTGTTGTTATTGTTGTTGTTATTGTTGTTGTTATAAGAAGCGATAACATAATAGCAAAATTCATATTAGAAAGTTTTATGAAAATATTGCCAACCCCTTTTTTATTGTAAGTCCTCATTCCATCAGTATAAAAAGAGACTTTATACACATGCGTACAGGCCGTACCTTCACATGCATGATTGCAAAACTCCTTCGTAGAAGGTACAAGACTTACTGCGAGCATCAGAAAGGTCAATGGCATACACAAGAACAATTTTTAACATTCCCCTATTACCCGGGTAAATATGACGTGCACAAACCTAAACCAAAAGAAACGTCGAAAATATGTTTTGATGACAGTGAAATCAACTTTATATGTACAATACAGGTTTCCCGAAATTCCAGTGTAGACTTTAATCTCCACTGATGTATATACTTATAGGTACTTGAACTACTTATCTCTGACATTGAAGTGCGTTTCGCTCTAATCAGTTGGTTTACGAAACTGACATTTCATTTCAAGCACTTGAGGAATTTCGAGTGTTTGGATATCCTAACCACATTTTTGATAAGGACTTAAGCAAATTATGGACAGTATATTAATATAATAAACCATGTAGGTCCTCGGAAAAAAGACGTAATGTTATTGACATAAAGGTACATCAAATAGGTGCTTGTCCAGAGTGATGTTAGAATTGAATTCATGTTTACAGACGGATAGATCTTGGTGGGTGAGCAGATATATCATTTTGATGTAATGATGTCCAATAAAATCCCCTACGTAATCATAAAATATCGTTGTATGGGAGGGATTTGAAGTGTAGGTTGAAAACTTCCCTTCCCAAAGATTTTTGACATTTATATTGTTTCATAAGTGGTCATCAATCAAAACCTACAGTAGTTGGTGTATTTTTTGGTGTTGGTAAATGCTAGTCGATATCTATTCCGACCAGACAGATTTTCAGAGATGTTGACGTTGACCAAATCGTAGTCTTTGTTACTGTTTAGTTATTTTTCACACTGTCTTGTTAAAGGTAAATGACATGATTAGGGTAGTCCTCAACTTGGGGTGAAACTGTTCTAGAATCAGGTAAACTGTGCAAGGATACTACTGTGTAAATTTGGTAGTCAAAAGTTGAATCGTTCTAAAATAACTTCCATCAGTATGCCTTTTGCCAGACAAATTTGTTGCGAAGAAGTCTATATGTTCTTTTTATATCGGGGCTCGAGAGCCATGCTACTATGTTCATGCTTGATTCGGCTTCAAGTAACAAATTCAAGATAAATCCTTCCAGCCAGGAGATACACTCCGGCTGGTGTATCGATTAATATATCTTTCAACCAGTTTGGTTCGAGAGGCATTCTCTCAATCATGCCACTGCACTATAATGCAAAATTTGTTTTGCATCTTTTTTTATATCAGTTTCGTGATCAGCTGTGTACATGTAAGTAACGGGGAAGCATTATTAAAGGTAAATGACATGATTGGGGGTAGTCCTCAACTTGGGCAGAAACTACTCTAGAATCAAGTAAACTATGCAAGGATTCTCCTGTGAAAATCTTGTAGTCAAACGTTGAATCATTCTAAAATAACTTATGTCAATATCCCTTGTGGTATTGTGTGGCTCCCTATGGATCTTATTTTTATCTGGCCCAGATAAAATTAAAATACTAGTATATTTATGCTTGATTCTCCTTAAGTAAACAAATTAGAGGCAAATCCTTCCAGCTGGGAGATCCATTCCAGCTAGTGTACAGTTGGTATATATTTCAACTCAGTTGGTTCTTGAGGCATTTTCAAGTGTTCCCAATCATGTCACTAACCTTTAATACTTGCACTATGAAATCTCTCACCTTATAATTGTCAGAAAACATCTCCAACCCTTACTATTCATACATTTTCTTTCTGCTTCTTCTGAGAAGATACAGTACGATCATATGACTAAAAACACAACTGAAAAGGGCGTCGAATTTTTTTTGACTTTCATGATGCCCTTGGGCTCTGTAGGATTTATGAATTTATTCCAAACCAAGCATGAAACCTTGACCTTCTGAGATGTAAAAGCGATTTCACCAAGCTTAGAGATTACGAATCACCTGTCTACTTAATTTTTGTCATGCTATTTGTTCCACACGCCATTAGATAAACTTTAGACCGTATCACTGACTGCTGACATCCAGACCGGGTGAACCGGTAACACCGTGGCCAGCGAAGGCGGGGGTAGGGGAGGCAGTGACGATGGGTGTCTCCTAAATTTGTGATATACCCGAACGAAAGCGATGTATTGTGCAATAATCTGGCACGAAAATATGACGATCACGTTTATTTCATTTTTAAATTTAAGTTGCAGAATATTGTTTGCCACGAGATATGTCTGCGGGAAAAAGCTTATAATTATAAGATGTTTTACAGAAGATTGGATTGATAAACAAGAAATAGATAAACAGATAGATAGATAGATAGATAGATAGATAGATAGATAGATAGATAGATAGATAGATAGATAGATAGATAGACAGATGAATGGATAGATAAAGTGATGACACTGATTGATAGCTATATGAAGATAGATATACGATAGATATAACCATCCATCATACAAACATAAATAGATAAATTGATAGACGGAAGATCAATAATTGATAAATAGAAGGATACGTAGATTAATAAATGAGCAAATACAGAGAAAGATACGCGTGTAGATATACAGAGGAAGGGAAAAGATGAAAGGGTAGATTGATAGGGAGACAGATAAATAAGTTGAAAGATAACTAGATAACTAGAGGTAGATAGATAGATAGATAGATAGATAGATAGATAGATAGATAAATAAATGAAATGATGAGAACATGTTTCAACACACCTAGTTCCTATTCCACTTTAATATATCTAATCTAGATGAGCAAATTACATGTACGAAGACCAAGCTTTTTTTGCGACCGCGTTTCAAACCCCCAATTTCCAGATCTTATCTAAATTGAAACCCTACTCTAAAATCCACGGCATACGCCGCAGCTCGACTCACTTCACTGCGTACTAACTTCCTATCTCCCTCTCTCTGTATTCTAAAATGCGTGTCTAAAACGATGTAAAATTATGCGCTCAAATACCCGTCCTCCTCAATCCGTTCCATTCAACACTCATCAAAAAGGATTTTCCATCATAAACGAGACAATCGCGTTAACGGCATGTACGCCGAGTTGACCATGCGATTTGACCTTTTAAGCACTTGTGTGCGAGTGAATAACATGAAGTGATGTAAATCACTACAATGTCACAATCAACTATCAAAGGGATTACGAAGACAATGTGAATGAAACTTTATGCAGTTTGATTTTGCCTCTGTTTCGAGGGTATTTCACTGGTGGCCATGTTTGTTCCCGATGGGTTCCTCCTTTAGTGACCAAGTACCACATGATAAAGCTACCTGGACGTCGCAGAAGAAAAATACATTCATTGCATAAAGAACATTCGGAAATTTCGACTTGTTAAGACCATGGGATATGTCGGGGGATATGTGTACCCAAATGAATTCAGAGTTTATGTACTTCTTGACGAATTTGTTCTTTACAAAAATGTAACACAACTTTAAAATTCATTTCCAGT
>JZLH01S0619596.1:33090-38090 GCA_001188425.1 Eucidaris tribuloides
GTTGGTTGGTTGGTTGGTTGGTTGGTTGGTTGGTTGGTTGGTTAGTTAGTTTGTCGGTCTTTCCATCAGTTACTTGGTTAATTGGCTGGTTGGTTTCGATGGGTTAGTTTGTTGGTCAGTCTTTCGGCCAGTCGCTTGGTTAATTAGTTGGTTGAATTAGCTGGCTGGCTGGCTGGCTGGTCGGTTGGTTGGTTGGTTGGTTGGTTGGTTGGTTGGTTGGTTGGTTGGTTGGTTGGTTGGTTGGTTGGTTAGTTGGTTGGTTGGTTGGTTGTACATTTGTTTTGGTCATCCAATGCGTAAAACCTATATTCCGATCAGCAGCTCTTTGATATCTGATTAATCATTTCTTCATCGGGGTTTAGAGCGGCAAGACAATGTTTATTTGGCATGATTTATCGTACTGTACTACAGTCCCAAAGATTATTACATGAAGAGCCAGCAATGGTTATATAGCCAAAAGGTGCTAAATATGTACAGGCAAATTTGGAGATGCGCATATTTAACCCGAGTTTTTGCACACGCCTATGGAAAAATGGAAAATAACCACTACTTGTTTGATTACGCTAAAAATGTTGTTCTATACATCCGCTGTTGACCAATGTAGTAACGGTTATGTTACATTTCGTTGAAAAAATGCATCTAGCGTCTGTTGGTAAAACGATACTCTCCGTATGGGTTTATATTTTGTAGGTTATTCACCTCATCTTCGGCCATTGACACCCGGCCTAGACTCCTCCGGTGCATGGGCGGGAAGAAGGGCTATCGAGATAATAATCAGAAACATTCAATGCAAGACAGTGAAAGTCAGAATTAATTATCAGTTAGAGGACGATTGGTAATAAACGTGGGAATTGGAGCGACACAGAGTAAGAATAATTACCACGTTTTATCAACGTATGAATGTGTCTTGAGAACTTAGAGATGTTATTATGCCAGAAGTCGGAATCAGATAAGATACGAAGATACTACGTGTCTATGTGTCTCTCCCCCTCTCTCTGTCCTACACAATAACATAATTTTGATATAGCTTATCAATCAAAATATGCATCTCCTTAAGTAAAAAAAAAAAAAAAGAGACATAAACTGGAAAATCCTGAGAAAGATATGGTCGTTACATTAAGGCCTTTTTCTTAGAGTCAATGCCCTTCCAATCAACCGATACATCATTATAATGTTTAGATCATCATATTCAGACAAAAAAAAAAAAAACATGCTGTATTTCTTGCATGCATGAAAAACCCTTCATAACCCTGTTTTTTTAAGTTTATTTTCTTTACTTTCTTATCTTTCTATTTGCGTGTCTATCCATTCTCCACAAGAAATAAAATTATTTAGATGTAGCGTCAAATCTATTAATAGTAATTAAGAAATCATCGTCGCTTCATCGATTGAGAAAAATCCCAACTCTTCCATGCTTAGGAAACTATCGACTTTTTTTTCTTTCTTTCTTCTCTGCCTATTTCCTTCTTCTTTCCCGTTTTTATTGACGCCTTTTTTTCATTTTATTTCATTTCAGTCATTATTTCATTACGGTTAAAAGGCCCAAATTCAGCAAAAGCTGTTTTTCAATGGGGCCGTGAACAAATACATAATATTAAAGTATATGATTTTTTTTAAATAAATACAAAAACGTAATTAATGACAAAATACAACATTAACATCAAATATATAAAATATGTATAACATACAGAACCCCACTATCTAACCCCCCCCCCCCCCATCCCTGTTAACCCAGACACCTGCTTTTATTTTTCTCACTCGTATTTTTTCTTTGGGGGTCGTTCTACCTTACTTTCTTTTTTGTTTGTTTCTTAATTCCTTCTTTTGGGGATATAGGCTAAAAGCCTCCTAAACCCTGCCACACTATCAATCTATCTACGTGAAGATGGAGGTGTGGCACTTCAAGGCATGTTCAAGGTATGTTCAAGGTATTCATTTCTTCCTTCTTTTCATTTCCTTCTTTTTATCTACTCTTTTCACTCTCCGTCTTTATTTTCTTTCCCCCTTTCTCCCTATTTCTTCCTGCCTTCCTTTTTTTTTTACTTTGGAAGGCCGGGAGAATTGAAGGAAGAATTATGGATGGACTGACTGTCATCACAAACCGCATCCACCAACGACATCCTAATCCTTCATCATGATTCTAACATCTGGCGTTGCTCCAGTTGTCGGGAAAAAATAATTAGGACGTCGTAATCACTTCTCTGATGACAGCATAGACCTATTGAATATTATCTTATTTCATGCTCTTTCTCTTATTCGATCGCAATATTTACGATAACAGATTTTCCTTTACAAAATGGCGTTGCTAGTCTAGGTGTGCGTGCCCCTTCAAACAGTTTTCAAATGATTGGGTTAATCGTTTGATAAGTTCCGTAGGTAGACTTCGGTCATAACCACACCAGATTGAAGATTCTGATATGATACGTTTGGCTTTACAACAAGGGCTGATCGATTAAAAAATATCACTTAAGATTATCATTTAATCACGACAGTGGATGGCGTTGCGAGATTCAAACAGGGGCAGAGCCAGGGTAAAATCTTAGGAGGGGCGAAATCGATTTTCACTTTTTAAAAGCACTTAATGATCATTCTGAACTTTATTTCTTTCAGAGCTTGATTTTCGACCTTATCAGAGACACTGGTAGCCTGGGAATCATGTATTTCAGATTTAAAAAAAACTTTAAACATTGTCATACGATGCCTTTAACTGCACAGATAAATAAATCAAACAGCTATTCGTGAGCAATATGGACGTTTAGTGTTAATAACTTAAATCAGTATCATTCGTATTGTACGTGTAGTTTTATTCATTTCCCTTAAACACATAATCTATTTTATTTATTTATTTATTTATTTATTTATTTATTTATTTATTTATTTATTTATTTATTTATTTATTTATTTATTTATTTATTTATTTATTTATTTATTTATTCAGTCTTATTTAAAAACAGGGTAATCCTTTCAGAGCCAAGAGGCCTGCTTTTCAAAAGAGCCCTGTTAACATATTGCATACAAATGAGAAATTATGATGTACAAAAACCGTAAAGATAGTAATACACAAACTAACATAACAAATATATAATCAAACTTAACTCAACTAAACTAAACTAAACTAAACTAAATTAAACTAAACTGAACTGAACTAAGCTGAACTAAAAGCTTAACAAAACAAAACAAAAAAATATATATAAAATAACGTAAGGCGCATAGCCTGAAGTGCGGCTGGAAAGCCCTGACTCATTATGATGGCACGACACGAGAAAATATCAGTTATCTCCGACAAGTTGTGAATTCTCCTTCCAAACTCATTTCTAACTACTTGGCGTAACAAATTGGATGTCCCCGGTTTTGATTAGAACTCAATTACCCTCGCCATGTATCATCTCATATTGCAATTCCTCTAGGTAACTCTTGGGGGCAAAACATCAATGATCCCAGACTTTAAGATGTTTTAAGAAGGTAAGAGTGACCTATATGACTTGCAGAAATTGTATTCCAATGAGTGAGGTAAGATTAGATTTTATTAATGTTCCATATGACCAAGGTTGACACTGTGGTATATGGTCTGGCGGTTGTTGTTTGTTTTGGTTTCTCTTTGTGTCCGTTAACTTTTGTTTACCTTCTTGGCTATCCTTACTACTATTTTTGGCCAAGATTGGGATATTAGGAATTATCTACTTTGTAACACAAAATTAAATTTTTAATTAAACAATAAAAACCAACTTAAACTTTTGAAAAGCGTAGCAGATTATCAGCATTATTGGGAGGTCTATTGATTGGAAAAACCGTGAGTTAATACACGATTTGAAACGTTTCTTTCAATCCAGTGTTCATAGATTTATCATCATTATCATCATCATCCTTAGATTTTCTCGTGAAATCATCACCTTTCAGTACAAGAAGGACAAAACTTTCTACATGCTTTGACAAAAAGATTACACCCACAGCAAGCTTAAATTCATGTTAGTTTATGAAGAAAATGTCCTCGATATCCACATCACGACTTGTAGACGTATGATTGTGAAAACAAATGATGCTTTAATGCCCATGATTTTTAAAATCACTCCCAAGTTAGTATCTGTCTGCCCCAGCACTTAAAGCGTCTATTCGCATCACTGGCCCGACGCATCGCCCTATAAGTTCGCAGAAACTACGCCTAATTAATCGACGGGGTCATCAGTCTAAATTGTATCTTAATACAGTGCATTCTAAATACAATCTCCTTATCACTTCGAGCACCGTACCGTACCAAAATCACATGCCGAGTCCGTGCGATTTGTTGCAAATAGTGGTGAGAGTCCTGACAATATTTTACCAAATGACGCTTTTTTTAGTTGAGAGTTTCATGGGCAGATTTGATCGCTTGATAATAATCACATAATCAAATAAGCCGTTGGTCGTTGAGTTCAAGTTTTATTTTTCTTATTTCTTTGTAGACTAGACATGAAATCATATATTCATTTCGAAATCGCATTCGAGTAATTATTTTCGTCTTCTGGAAAATAGTTCGGGGGATGGCATACATCTTTAGCCATTTTCTGTTTGACATGGTGAGCGGAAATACGTGTAGCTGTATAATGATTATCGTTATTCCGATAATAAATGAGGTGGAACCTTCCAAATCGGGCAACTCTGATTCTAAATCGATTCTAATGTGAGGGGATTATTTCGTCTCTGGATAATTAGTTCCACCGACAAATTATATGGTGCTGCCCCCCCCCCCCCGACCCCGGCAGAATGGCAGTTGACTGAACTAGAATATGGTCATATAAAACTGAAATTGAATTGCGTACAACATCTGACATCTATTTCTCTGTAAAAACTGTGAATAGTTTCTTTCTTTAAGCACGGGGAAAGGTACATGAAACATTGACAGAGAGAGAACTTCAGTCATTTGATTCGTTGAGTATATAATTCTCTTTTGAATATTATACTTTTTCTTCTTCTTCTTCTTCTCCTTCTTTTTCTCCTTCTCCTTCTTCTTCTTCTACTTTCAG
>JZLH01S0619596.1:43090-51103 GCA_001188425.1 Eucidaris tribuloides
GAATTAATTTCAGAATATAACATTAAGAAGTTCCCATAAATCTTTAATCTTTCTGAAATGGAATTAAGGAAAAATTGTACACAAGTCCAGAGAATCCCCAGCTATTCTATTAAGGATTAAATTCATTAAAATGCACTAACAATTTTTGTCTAAATTTACCCTATGAGTAGTGCAATGATATTTATGAGAAAATAACTAAATAGTTACCTTTTATGAAGTATGAATTAATTTGTTTCAAGAGAATTTGGAATTGTACAAAGGAAGACGTAACTGAAAATAAAGAATTGTCAAAAACTAATTATGACTTAAAATTCTGGAAAAATGACGTGCAACGATATAAGCATTTGGCCATTTGTTACCTTTTCCAGTAAAAACGTAAAGGAGAAAAGTAATTATTACGATTGTTGAATATAATTGTACGAATTCGTGTGCAAATGGTTAAACTGGGGCAGTCCACGTTTTCTACAGAGTAGGCCTATACCAAACATGTGTAAAAATAATGATTTGACCTTAACGACTCTAAAAACCTCTGACGAACCTTACAAAAGGTAGAATACATCAACAAAATGGCTCTGCTGACAAGCGCGGACCTAAAATGTCCCACGTAAATCGATTTTCCTTTTTAGTTATTTTGCTTTTTCGTTTTACACATATTTCTTGCCACCTTTCTGAAGTCACTGTCGGCAGGTCAACAGTTCAAGTGTTGAATGGAATCCGGCTCATTTAATCCAATCTTATTCACACGAATAAAAGTTGTCGATTCGAGGTGCTTTCCTGACAAAATAGTGACCCTTTTAAGTCGTGATTCATATATCGTCGTGTGCTGTTAACTGTATGTCGTGTGCCCATGCAAAGGCCGTTAACTGTATTCATTATGTATGATATTAGCGGCCTTTGCGTAGACACACGACATACAGTTAACGGCCTTTCTACAGGCACACGACGATATTATCGAGTACCAAAGTGTGACGTCACTCTGGTTCAAAAATGCGTGTGTGGACAATGGTGGAACCAGGTGCAGCACATCGCAGCTGGTTGTTTCTACCAACAGGAGAGCCGCAGTTGCATTGAGTTATGGTTTGACTATTCCCCACATATTTCCAAAACCAGTTTTACGTCATCACATCTGCTCTCTATAGAACTTCTACCGAAATAGTTAAGTTGGCTTCAACATTTTGAATGAAACTAGTTTCTTTCGTTTGATATTTGTAGCTTTTTTTCATTTGAGGTAAATGTTTCACAATCGATATGCGTTTTGCAAATTAAGTCGTCATCATTATGACTATGACTTCTACTACTGTTATATATACACAATGAGATTATTCATAAATGTGTTAATATCTTCCTTAGATTATCAGCGTTGAAGAAATCTTTTGAGGTTATGCAAATAATCATTATTAAGAATGTGACACTAGGATGCACCTGAAACTGTTAACTGGAGATATTAGTAGCTGACAGTTTCATTTTATTTTATTCCATTTATTTCATTTCATTTCATTTCATTTCATGTTATTTTTTTATTCTGTTCTATTTCATTTTGTTTCATTTCATTTCATTTCATTTCATTTCATTTTATTTTATTTTATTGAAACACTATCTCCAAAACGATCAGCAAATATATGCTGTTTAACGTTAAGGTCCTGAGAAAATTAAAAATCACATTACAATTTGAAAATAACGACAAGATGCATATTAAAGATTTATTTCAGTCAAGTGAAGGAAGTCCGGGAAATCAATATTTACAAACAAAAATATTTCAAAACTTTAAAATAATATTTACAAATTAAAAAGTGACATATTGACAAATTCTGGCTGCAAGGCCAGTCAACCGTTTGTGGTAATGGCAATTGCATATTTTTCTCTTCATATTAGGGTTGGTCAGCGTTTAACAATAATTTTATGCTGCTTAGCTGGGGTATCCAAGTGCCAAAGGAACTTAAAATTCCATCAGCAATTACAACGTTCGTTCTTGAGTAACATATCACTATCCCAATACTAACTATATAGTTTCGAATTTATAACAAATAATCAACTAGTGCATCATTTGATATTTCACATTTTTAAGGATGTTACCTGAAATCACAACGTAAAAGTGTTTATTTGTGAAGATATAGCGCCAGCTTGCGGTTCATCCAAGGTCATACATGATCAATTCATCTGTTTTAATCGACGATAGCAGAGACTTCATTATATGATTGATTCATTGATTCATTGATGGATGGATGGATGGATGGATGGATTGATTGATTGATTGTTTCATTAATTAATTAATTAATTAATTGTGTGAGTGATGGAGTGATGGAATCAGTGAGTGAAATTATTATTAATCGATCCTCGATATAACTTTGTAGAATATTCTAAATAAAAAGCCCTTCTAGAAAACACCTGAAGAAGTTTGATGCGTGATAGTCATTAAGCCTATTTTGCCAGTAACAAGGATTTTTGACAGCAGTAGCCTTTTTCACAAAGATAGAATATTCAAAATCTCCAATCACTGCTAACATTTGATATACTTCCAAAAAGATAAAACAAAACTGTCGTTCCTTCAAATTAAACTTATATCAGAGTTTTTGTAGCAATAAGTTGTAACAATAACTTTGCAATTTCATTTCAGCCCAATTAAATCCAATTTTCTGTAAGGAACAGTAGATAACTGATAATTAATTATTAGTTAAATTTCATTAAGTCATTATTAAATTCAACTATTTACCTGGCTCAAGGGAGTTTGCCTGATATCTAAAACATTCCTTTTAGTTTCTCAAATCCCATATACACTTGTTTATACAGATTTTAAAATAAACTCAGTTCACATTTAATCCTTTCTGACTAATGCATCATAAATTATTATAAAACTTTGAGTTATCACAATAGGTGATGTACTGACAATATTTCTTTAAAAAAATCAATATCTAACAAGTTTGTAGAATTCAATCAAGGCAAGTAAAGAGTTGGTTACCGCCTTTCTTGGGGAAGTTTTAGTGCCGTAAATAGGCGCACTTTCAACCTTCGCTTTCAGGTCCGCGACTGGGTATACTGTCTATTGACACTTTTAACCTTTCGTTCTTAGATTTATATCCCTTTTTACATCCGCATCTACTTTGTTATTTTAGACACGGTTGGATTAAGGTCTGACACAGCGAATGTAGAAATATGGTTTCTTGGCCGGAGTTTTGTCAGTTGGCATTGGCGTACAGACGTAAACACATTCATCAGAAAAAAATCGAAGCATTTCAATGTAAAACCAGACACAGACGAAAGAAATGGGAACTTGGGGGCGGGGGGTCTTACCACAGATTTGAACAAGGAAAGACGGGAAATTTGTTTGGTTGCCGCTTTTAGATGCATCTGAAAATATGGGGTTTGTGGGGTAAATTGTAACGCCTCTCCTTAAAATAGTCCTAATTGTTGGAAAACGGGCACAGCGTTAATGTTCTGTAATTTTATGCAAATATCACTGGGAAAACTTTAAAGGACAGTGACATGATTGGGAGAAGTCACAAGTGCCTCAACAACCAAATGAGTTGAAACTTTTACCAATACATACACTGGATGGAATGTATATTCAGGCTGGAAGGATTTGTCCTAACTCTGTTTACTTAAAGAGGAAAAAGCATTAATTTACCAGTGTTAAATTGATTACGGCCCTGATTTATCCCAAAGAAAGGTACACAACAAATTTCACTGTCATATCATTTTCTTATAATAATTGTACAGCAAAGAAGAAATGTATGACAATGACATTTTCACAGCAGGAACTTTGATTCTAGGAGCATTGTGTCATGAATTGAGGGCTATTTCCAATCTTGCCATTTATCTTTAAAGGGATGCGCCGCTCGTAATCCATGTACATTTCTTTACCTTACGCTTGCCCCTATTGCAAGGCAGTGCGTAACACTGAACTCTACACTACGTAACAACAATCGTGGAACTGCGAACAGAATTGCCGATGAGGGTCAGTTGGGCTAAGTTCGCCTTTCTTCGGGTGAATACGTGCTGCATAGGAAATTGCACACAATTCGTGCGCGCTCGTTTTCCGAAAGTATACGGGCATTCCCGAATATTACCTGAGCTGGGCCACCTCCAAACCACCACGATATACATGATATACGACTTTTCGGTCCCTTTAATGTAGTGAAATTGTATGCATGCATATTCTGATATGAATCAATGGAAAGGGAATTTAATGCGACTAATTTGTTTCAATAAAGGAAAGGCTTATTTTGCTCAACCAAATGTGAACCTTTTAAGAACGTTTTCTGTCAATGTGAAGGCAAACAGTTGCATTTACTACACACGCCATTATTAGTTGCTTGATTAATATTTGCGTTATCATACAAAAACTTTCTTGTCAGTGACAGAGGGATATCGATAAATTGGCAGGTATTATTCATCAGCCAACGTCAATTTTGTCTAATTTCTTTTTTTATTTAAATTTAATCACAATATTCAACGAATCGTGAAATTTATCCTGCAAATGAAATACAGCATATTGGTATGTAAAGTATCATGGCTACTTATTTTATATATCACTTCATGTATCAATAGCATGACTTTGCAGCAGTAATTTCTTACTATACTCCCCGATTATAAGTTTATTCTTTTTTTGGAAAGGTCATGTCGTCAATATCATATTCTTTAGGCATATCTTGAGTGTTATGATTACATGAGAAAAAATTATTTAAAATTTACAATCAAAATGCACATAGTCTAAGTTTTAGACTGTGCTCTTTTTTTCATCCTTATCCTAATGCAGTATAGATACTTAGACTAGTAGGATTAGAGCCTGGACACTTAGACTAGCTTTTCTCGCTACGCTCGTTGGGGTAAATTAAAGAGCACTCACACTCGTGATTGGGATAATATAAGAGCAGTCTATGACTTACACTAAAATGGACTCAGCAAAGTCGAAGACATTCATTTGAGTTAAACGAAATGAATCTATATTACGGAATTCAAACTAACACAGAAAAGTTCAGGTATGAGAGGTCCGTGTACACTGCGCCAATGTGCAGTATATTGCAATTCTTTGTTTCTCAGAAAGTAATGCCTTTTGAAAATGTTCTCAGATTCGTACGTTTACAGGTTTGTCTACTGTTATTAATAATACCAAATAAATTTGATGATTTCGAGTATCAAATTAGTTTAAAAAAGTGTGACTGGTCGAGAAATAGATATGATAATTTTGTTGATTAATTTAATGACTTATTGATCTGTCGAATGAATGTTTGATCAAGTGATTGATTAAAGTCGTACATGATATTTCATCCCTTACTTGCACATGTACTATCCTACTAACACAGACCACCAGTTTAATGAAACTCACCACTTTTGATAATACAAGATTCACGCTCTACTTCTCTCTATTTCATCTCTTTCTTCATCTCAACCGCGAAAAAAGGTCATTGGTGACAAAGCTTTGAATAATTAAAATAATTTTTTTTTTATATGTAAGATGAGATTAATCAAACGATACTCCCGTCCCAGTCATCGTGTGTCATTTTGCACGCAGAAAATAAATGAAACTTTTCATCTCCAGTAGTAATCCTTTGAAAGAAACCATTTCAGTAACTTCATTTTAACCCCTTTCCATCCGCGTGTGGTGAGACGTGTTGGAATAGCATGAGAGTTTTCCGTTTTGGGAACAAAATTATATCCATTTTCTGATTATCTTCTGCAAAGTGGTGGGCACAAAGCGGACGAGGATCTGCATTAATAGACTTCTAATATTTCAAACGCATTCCGAATGCCTGACTGACCATTTTTTGTGCCGTTCACGCTCCAGCGCAATGACACAGATACCAATCAAAGTGCAAGTGAACGGGAGCTCGAAATTACAACAGAATTCATATTCGAATGCACAGAGATTATTTCTGGGACGGTTGTTGAAATCTAGAAATCAAAGAAATTTGAAATGCAAAACAAGGAACACCAAAGAGCGGTAGTACTATTTGGTGTTCAACAATGAAACAATAATTTTACAAGATCAGTGTAATGCGATTAGGTTTTAAAGGCATCATATAACAATATTTCCATTTAAAAATAATGTAAGCTACATGATTCCTCATTGAATTTGAATTTGAATTTAATTTATTGTCCATTATAAATGGAAATTCGTTTTTCACTGGCATTACATAACAATATTGATAACAATGCAAAATACAATCATATACGTACACAAACAGCTTGATTACGTAAACTGAATGCTACTAGCGTCTGTAATAAGGACGAAAATGAAGCCCTGAACAAAATTACGGTTCATATGGTCATTAATTGCTTTAAAACTAGACAAAAAATCATTGAGAGCCCACTCCAGTTTTTGCCCCATAGACTGATGTGTTGCAGAATTTCCATCTGCCGAGAATAATTCATCTGCTAATTTTTTTGCTGTGCATATTTTACATATGTCAGCATAATTGTCTGAACTTGTGTGTTCTAGGGTGTTTATTGGTCCATTCAAACACTATCAGATATGTCAAGTAGCAAAATTTGACAATTTTTAAACGGGTCTTCTACAGTGTTATATGGTGTCTTTAAAGGGGTATTATTCATATATTGATCTCTGGGAGTGAAACGATTTCAAAATATAACGAAATGATGTACTCTCCGAAAAAGTAAGACAAATTAAAATATGATCCAGCCTCTCTTTTTCGCATGTTAAAAGACCTTAAATCGTCACTTACTACACAACTACAAGAAATGTTGAAAACTAAACTACTCGTCGTTTCTCAAGGAAAGCGCTAAAAGTATCCTCTTCCCCACCATGATCTCAGATTTTTTTTGTTGAAAATATAATAGTTCATACCCTTTTTTTCCAACGAACACGACAAGCAAGTGACATTCTGAATCTTTATACTCAGTTGATTGATACAATGGCGGCACGTTTTTATGGGCGGGCAATCGGATTTGCAGCTAATGCCATTATTCTCTAATTATATATGTCATCTTAACTTAAAAGATTCATTGATCGATATTGGGGCCGTATGCAAAAAAATAGCTTTAAAATTGCTTGTAAGGAATTGCTTCAAGCACCAGCAAATTGGTCTGTCAACAAAATCCCAAGCCTCATGCAATTGCTTACCAATAATGTTGCATTAATCTTTTCTTCCAGGTGAAAGCAATTGGCTTAAAAAGCGTAAGCGGGATAAGACAGGAATTTGCTTGGCAAATTTTTTTTTCAACAGCTTCCTCAATACAAGCTTCACCGCTTTTTGGCTTAATTATGACATTCGAGATTTAAAACATTGTCCATCGCTCGTATTTAGACCTTAAACCAAAAGCGTCACAAAAAGGAGAATAAATCAAAGACAATATCTATTCTAGGTAATGCAAGACAAAAATTGGGGACGAATATTTTCAGGAAGGGGTATTGTTAAAGAATTTTACTGCATCCTGGAGTGTACGTGCGTGTTTCAAAAATTGTTTTATGTACGTTGACGCGCGAGTTGTGACGATGCGAGGCTTCATATCCCCAATACGTCATTCGACTCGTGCGATCTGGCCTTTGTTGTTAGTTCGCACCGGCTGCTGACGTTTGCTATTGTATGGTTGTGGAGACCTTGTAGGTAATTGCTGCACGGAAGTAAATAAAACGGTAACCTGAACACAAGCAAAATGTTATGCAATCACGAAAAAAAGCAATTCTTTGAAATCCTATCTTGGCTTGTAACGGATGTTAGCAAGTGTCTATTATGTATTACCTTGTCTACTTACTTTCATGGGAGCACACAAGCGGGTTTTTCGTATAATGTATTAAATATTACGTACATGAGAGGAAAGCATTTCCTGTCATAGGGAGGTTACGAAAGATCACTTCAGCTAATGTATACAATTAGGATGTTTCTTTATGTGACCATCGAGGAAATTGCAGATTCTACTGATATTCCTGGGAGTGTAGTGATGGTTGGAATCATTGCATATTCTTGTTTTTGTCAACAAAAAAAAAAAAATAAAAAAAGAAAAAAAAAATAGTAGCCGATCAAAGCCTGCAAACGCTCGGCAAACTCAGGTTGTCAA
>JZLH01S0619607.1:12358-40213 GCA_001188425.1 Eucidaris tribuloides
TGTACTTATAACTTTAGATAGGAATACTATTTTTAGATTTGATGTTGGACTTATTCAAGGTCATACGGTCACTGAACATAACTGCTCTTATAAAAACCCTTAGCCCAAAAAAGTGCAGCCTGTAACATGCTAGATTATAGTGGACAGAGGCATATCCATCAACTGCATGGATTTGATTTGTTCTAGTATATATTATATAGAGGACAGCCCATACTAAACGTGCATATAACGAGGCTTACACTTGGATTTTCCTGCCACAAATTTGATGATTTTATCACTGATTTTCGTGTATAAAATGGAGAAAACATGCATTTTTTTTTATGCATTGTGTATATATATTGTTTCCAAATTTATTCCATCACAAAATTCAGTCTAACTTCTGAAATTTTAGCAACATTAAAGGTATCGAAAAGTCGCATATCATGATGTTATGGAGGTGGCCCGACTCAGGTAGTATTCAGGAATGCCCGTATACTTTCGGAAAACGGAGTGCACATGAAGTGTGTGCGTTTCCCTATGCAGCACATATTCACCGAAAGAAAGGCAAACTGAGCCCAACTGACAACGGTTCTACCCTCAACGGCAATTCTTTTCGGAGCTCTGCGATTGTTGTTATGCACGGCGTTGCAATAGGAGCAAGGGATGGTATTGAACATACATGGGATTATGAGCGGCGCATCCTCTTAACCCTATATTAACTTGGGGGGCGTCCTCGACGAATTTCGCGACCATGGCCGCCGCGCAAAATTTTTTGATCGCGGTCGCTCGCTGACTTTTTACTTCAAGATTCCGACATTTCTCACAATTATCTACAAAAAAATTTGCCGAATTGGAATCAATTTCTTATGTATTTTATTGTTTTGTGAATTTCTTATGTATTTCTTTGTTTTTCGACCATTTGTTTTCTATTGTTTTTTGGATGAAATTTGTTGGGGACACTATTGCAATCACAAACAGCATAAAATTAATTCATTTCAACCAGTCAAAGCAAAAATGATCATACATGTACATTTATGATTTTTGGTTTAAAACACAATTTCCATTGATTTTGTACACAAAATCACGTTTTTGAGCAATTTTGGGGTTGACATGCATGTATAAAAAGTCGCGCAGAGTCGTAACAGTACGTCCAATTTTCGCGAAAATGGTCTCAAAAGATGCGCAAGACTTGAAAGTAAAAAGTCAGCGAGCGACGCGATCAAAAAATTTTGCGCTGCGGCACGGTTCGCAGGGGGGGGGGGGGTCAAATTGACCCCCCCAGTTAATATAGGGTTAAGAGGATGCGCCGCTCAGTATGTTCAATACCATCCGCTTGCTCCTATTGCAACGCCGTGCATAACAACAATCGCAGAGCTCCGAACAGAATTGCCGTTGAGGGTAGAACCGTTGTCAGTTGGGCTCAGTTTGCCTTTCTTTCGGGTGAATATGTGCTGCATAGGGAAACGCACACAATTCATGTGCACTCGTTTTCCGAAAGTATACGGGCATTCCTGAATACTACCTGAGTCGGGCCACCTCCATAACATCATGATATGCGACTTTTCGATACCTTTAATGTTGCTAAAATTTCAGAAGTTAGACTGAATTTTGTGATGGAATAAATTTGGAAACAATATATATACACAATGCATAAAAAAATATGCAAAAGCCATGTTTTCTCCATTTTACACGAAAATCAGTGATAAAATCATCAAATTTGTGCAGGAAAATCCAGTGTAAGCCTCGTTATACGCACGAGTTAGTATGGGCTGTCACTCTACTATAATATATACCTAGAACAAATCAAATCCATGCAGTTGATGGATATGCCTCTGTCCACTATAATCTAGCATGTTACAGGCTGCACTTTTTTGGGCTAAGGGTTTTTATAAGAGCAGTTTGTTCAGTGACCTATGACCTTGAATAAGTCCAACATCAAATCTAAAAATAGTATTCCTATCTAAAGTTATAAGTACACTGTAAAAACATGACTTTACAGAACAAAGTTCATGACTCATTTAATAACCTTGACCTATTGACTCATGGGTAAATCTATGTCATTATTTTCAAACTCATTCCCCATAAAAACTTGATATTGGGCATTCCTACATGATTGACCTTGACCTTTGATCCTGTTGACTTCACCCAAATATTTGCCTTTTATTTTTCTTCTATTTACCAAGTCATATCAATAATGGGCATAAACTGAAGTTATAGTTAGAAAATGGTCTTTTGCAACGGATTTGGCCAAAAATCTAATGATCCTTTCCCAATGTTTCATCCTTGGTGCAGGTTACATTTTATGTTAAAGACACTATATAACACTGTGGAAGACCCGTTTAAAAAAATTGTCGAACTTTGCTATCTGACATATCTGACAGTGTTTTAATGGACAAATAAACACCCTAGAACACAAAAGTTTGGACGGTTATGCTGTCACTAGTACAATATGTGCAGATACAAATTGGCACATTAATTTTATATCGGCCGATAGGAAAGTCTGCAACACAGCAGTCTATGGAGAAAAGCTGGAATGGTCTCTCAATGATTTTCACTTTTTTAAAGCACTTAATGATTGTTTTACTCTGCGATTTTTTCAGGGCTTCATTTTTAGACCGTATCAAAGACACTAGTAGCATGGGCAATCATGTAGCTCGGATTTTTTGAACTGGAAACATTGTTATACAATGCCTTTAACCCGTTCGAGACTAAGTATGAGTTAATTCCTGTTGAGATCTATGGGAAATGCATGTTACAGTGAAATCGTCTGCAACGGGTTAAAATCCCTTCAGCGGTGCTTCAGTAATCTTGTTCACAAGAAAGTGCGGAGGCACGGAAATACGGATGCATGGACAACCTGAACACATTATATTACTGTCATATTTTTTTTTATATTATTGGCATTTATTTAAAGGTAAATGACATGATTGGGGGTAGTCCTCAACTGGGGGTAAAACCTATTCTAGAATCAAGTAAACTATGCAGGGATTCTACTGTGAAATTTTTGAAATAATGTCCATCAGTATGCATTGTAACAGACAAATTTGTAGTGTAGCCTTCTATGGGGATTAAATCTATCATGCCCCGATAAAATTAAACTGCAGGCCTGTTCAAGCTTGATTCTCATTAAGTAAACAAACTCAAGACAAATCCTTCCAGCCAGGAGATCCACTCCAGCTGGTGTACATTTGGTTTATCTTTTAACCAGTTTGGTTCTAAAGACATTTTTTAATTTTTCCAATCATGTCACTGAGATTCAAGGGGTATAACCTGCGGTGCAAATTTGCACCAGTGACAAGAGTTCTAGCTGTACAAACTCTATACAATGAACTGGTTCATAATGAGACCAATTTGATGTGAGTTGTCTTCATTTATCGTTGACATGGACAATGCATCCAGCCATCAGGAATTATCACGATATGATTTATGCTTTATTACAATGGCACTCAATACATCTCCTTGTCTTTGGCTGCAGGTTAACAAAAGGCACACTGATTGCTGTAAGCATACTGTAGATGTTATGAAAGACCACAACATGAAACGCAGGGGTTTGGGCCAACATCATCATGTATTAGTGGTCTGACAGACCAGACGGTGCATCACATCATTAATGACTGCCCTATCCTTGGACCACCAGAGAACAACATTAGGCAACCCCAATCCCAAAACAGTGAGCTGGCTGCAACAGCTGGAACAAACTGCCTTGCTGCCTCATACGAAAGAAGAAGAAGAAGACCGAGCATGTTCAGTGTCGGATAAAACCATCTTTGAAAGTAGTTTGCTCCATAAGTTTTGATCCCCAAAACAATGTTTCTATGATGAGGGGTTATCTAATTTTTATGTGAATTGCTTAAAAGCTGTGGAAGCGGTTTGTCCCACAAGGTTTATGCAAAGGATGGATGGACCGACTGCACACCAACTCCTACAAATACCTTAAAACTTAAGACAACATTCTCGATCAAATTGTCACCATAGTTTTGGTACACTTTCATGAAACAGTTGCTTATTATTGTTACAATCATTGACTTGATGAGTACTCACCCTGCCAACACCATTGCTCTGTAGGGCACGCTCACCATCCCTTCAGCCTTAGCTTCATCATAGCTCTTTATTTGATCTCGGGCATAATTCTCATCAGTGGCTGGGTTCGGCAGTATCACATCTGGTCTACCTAGTTGTACCACTATAACCTCATAACAACTAAAAAAGAATGATACAGAAGAATTTGCAATGTACTTACAGGGGAATTCAAGACTCACAACAAATTGCTATGAAAGAGAAACATAATAATCACGGAAAGAAATCCGTGAAACTTTGAGAGAAATTGGGCAAATATTAACTTATTGAAAATTCTGATAATCATTGCGATTTCTCCATATTGCATATAGTCATCTTTGAGAGACCATTGGGGTCGCACTCAGAAAATTGTGATTCTCCCGTGTGATTTGCCGACTTGTTCACATCCGAAATCTCATTTGTGGATGTTAAAAGATGCAGTATTTAAAAACTCTCCATTGTTTTCTTGATTTTGCAATTGCATTATTCCACCATATGTTTCACATTTGAGATGAAGTCAGAGTTTCATTCTTGTGTGTTAAAATGGAATCTTTCTCATTGCGGGGCAGAACTAGTTTAACCGGTTGACTCCGAGATTCTGAAAATCCCATACAGTTAACACAGGACTCATCCGGTTCCCATAGCCAACAGGTTAACCACACAGAAAAGAAAGATAAAGTGGTAATACAATTGACTGATTAGCTGTATTAAATCAATGTCACCGCCTCCAATCTGAGTCGGAACCGAAGTTATCAAGTCTGCAAAAAGTCCAGGATGTACATGTATATAGTATCTGCTGTCAGTAAATAGTGGGTATATGCGATATGGAGAATTGGAAACACTGCATTGCTTTATGTGAGCTAACCTCCATTTTTTGTACATGTTCCTAGAGTTTTATTTTCACTGTATTTTCCTATTCTGTGTACTCCAAGTATGTTTATAATAATATATTGCAATAGAAGAAGCACCATGTGCTCCGGGTTTGGCGTGAAGTGGGGACGTGCTTTGCGCATAGTTGTGATCGCAAGCAGGAGTTTTGGGATTTAAAAGTGTCCAGTTGCTGTCTTGATCTGCAGGTGAGTGGTAAGTTACAGCAACTCTTTATCTATTTTTATTGCTGTATGGTGGTTATTATACCTTATAATAAAAGAGGATATATACCTGTTTATACAAATGGTAACTGTTGATTTGTATTATTTGTGCATCATATTCGGTCAAAATATTTTTACATGATTTCCCATATGAAGTAAGTGTATCTAAACATGAACATTCAAGAAAATGAGATTTAATGTCATTTTGTGTACAAGGCAAATGGAAGGTTGCTCAAAGTAAATGTCGCAGCATTTCCGATTTTGTAACAATCTCAGAATTTTCAAAAATTATCTTCATACTTTTTCTCAAATCTTTCACTGATAAGCTTCCATAATTCATCTGCTACTATTCCAAGCAACTTGATATGACCTGAAATTCCCATTTGATAAAGATACAAAATCTGCAAGACTGCTTACCGTATTAACATTTAAAGTACTCAACAAATATTGTTAATTTGTGGGCACTTAATGAGGTAGCTTGTAGCAGAGTAGCCGAATTGCCAAAAGATGACATAAATGGCCTGGGGTACCGAATAGAAATCTGCCATTTTGTTGAATTCTTCATTTCTTTTTCAATTTCAGTGTTGTACTCTGGGTTACCAAACTTAATTTTTTTTAACCTGAAACCCAATGGCCCTTCTTTAAGTTAATTCTATCTTGTAAGTCGTAATTGTTACTTTATTGGAAAAATGTTCAAAGGCTCCATTAGTACAGTAACTATTTATATTCCCTTTACTTTCTTTTCCCAGTTTTCTTCTCAGCGCATAGGGACATTTTCATTTGTTGTGTTATGCACTATATAATACCTGTGTATTAATATTTTCATTAATTTCAATTCTAATAGTATTATTACAATAGCATTGCATTTGCACACAATCCCCCCTCTGACAGCCTTCGAATCATAATAGTTAGTGCCACGTCGGAAAGAAACATTTACATAAAAATATATGATGTTGTTGTAGGCAGTACGTAAAAAGAGCAAAGAATATGGAGGCATATAACTCTTCTACTGTTTAGCACAAATGTTACAGGATAATGACATCACAACAGGAATATGAATTAAAGCTGATCTGGTATTTCTAGAGGTGGGGGATAGCATTGTGCAGAAAAATGTTTTTCAAAATGTTTACAAATACACTCAGCAAAAAAAGAAAGTAAACACTTTTTCAAGTTCATATTTGTAATATATAACTTTAATAAAAATCAATGAATTATATATCAAATTAAAGGCAATTTAATTCTCTTTTAGTCTGTGAGGGTAATTTGAAGATAAACTTTATGCATAAAGTGATCACGTGCGTTTTTATTCCCCAAGGTGCAAAAGTAAAAATTGCAAAAAATGACCATAATCCATTGATTTTTAAATGGTACAACACAGTTAATGGAAAGAAAAGATCAGACTTAGACAATGGCTTTATCTTTGAATAAAAGACAGAATTTGTTAAAACTGCAAGACTGAGTCGTTTTGTCTTTTTACCAACAAAGAGAGAGAAAGAGAGGGAGAGAGAAAGAAAATTCTCCTAAGTCTAAGAAGTTTCAATTGGATTTAGAGTATAGACACAAGGGTGGTTACATGTCAGATATTCAAACATTTTCTAAAGTTGAAGGCTGTAGAGAAGCTTCTTTCTCTCTCTCTCTTTCTCTCTCTTTGTTGGTAAAAAGACAAAACCACTCAGTCTTGCAGGTTAAACAAATTCTGTCTTTTATTTAAAGATAAAGCCATTGTCTAAGTCTGATCTTTTGTTTCCATTGACTGTGTTGTGCCATTTAAATATCATTGGATTATGGTCCATTTTTGCAATTTTTACTTTTGCACCTTGGGGGAGAAAATCCGCATGTGATCACTCATGCATAAAATTTATCGTCAAATTACTCTAACAGGCTGAAAGAGAATCAAATTGCCTTTAATTTGATATATAATTCATTGATTTTTATTAAAGTTATATAATACAAATGTGAACTTGAAAAAGTGTTTACTTTCTTTTTTTGCTGAGTGTATATGAAATAGTGACTTGGAGATGTACAGACCAATAGGCATATCTGGGTTTTGGGTTGGAGGGGCCTTTTAAGGAGAATAAAAGAGATGCCCAGATGGTTGCATGAACAGACAACCATGAGGCAAGTACATGTAGAGTAATAATGATACAATCTGACATAGCTTATTTCAGACATGCCTCCAGAAAAACTGAGTTACTTGTTTGTTCTCACCTGATTGGTCCATTGCGTCCGTCAGAGGGTTGTATAGTTGTTGTGAAACTAGTCAGATCGATGTTGTCATCGGTTGGTGCAGGGAGAGTAGCAGGTGGGGCAGGACCTATCACGAGATGAAATATAGGTGGTAAGATCAACTGCTCTATTATCATCATCATTATCACCACCACCATCATCATCATCATCATCATCATCATCTACATCATCATCATTATCACCATCACTATCATTATCAGAATCATCATCATCACTAATGCCATCATCATCACCATCATTATCACCATCACTATCATCATCATCATCATTATCATCATCTTCATTATCATCCTCATCATCATCATGGTTATGATCATCATAATCATCTTCACCACCATTACCATCATCATCATCATCATCATCATTATCATTATCATCATCATCATTATTATCACTGGTATTACCATTTTTTATCATTCATCAAACATATCAACCCTTTCATAATTACAGTTACTCTACATAGTAGACACAATTTAAAGTTTGTCCAACCAAGGAGGTATAGAAATGGAGTTACATCAAGTCATGTTTCTTTGAACGACATTCGAAGCCGCCACTTGAAAATATGTTGCGTATGTGCTTAACTAGACCAGGCTTGCAGGTGGCCAGACAACAGCATTTTGCTTGACTGTATAATCACCAGTTACTTTCAAAGGAAGAAATGTTTTTTGTAATGATAACTACTTTTCACTGTAACCAACAGCAAAAGAATGGGTAAGCACACAAATTTCAGACTCCAGGGATATGCAAAAAGAAAAACAGCAAAAATTAATGAAATGCGCATGAAATTAATAAAATGGGCACGCCCGAGCATTCTTTTGGCTTAGTTTATAAAAGAGCAATATATTTGATGATCATTGTATCTAAAATTTATTTGCCGGAATTGATCGGAAAAGTGTCAAAAATTGGCTTAAAAGAAGGGTATAGTTTTCAACATTTTTGAAAAAATATGACTTTGATTCAAGCTTGCCAAAATAGTTTCTCATATTATATGTTTTCACTTGTCAAGCTTAATTATAGGGTAAAAGAATTACGTTGGTTTACCAAGAAACAAGTGATTTTTCGTAATACGTTAGCACATATCGCAACTCATCTTCCATTCTTCTTATGAAGTTGGCGGCTTGGAACATCGATCATAAAAGACACCAAAGCAACTGAAGAATTCTTTGTACGCCCTAAGAAACCTGGCAGCTGTTTGAATTAATTATTGCCTGTTGGGACTCCATCCCTCATACCTCCTTGGTCCAACAGCAACATTTAGCTGTTTTTATATGAGCTGGATAGGTTCCACTTATCGACATATTGTTTAGACTTGAGTTATAGTTATTTATATAAGTATGTTGATGTTTATTTCTGTGAATTTAAATTACTAGGAGATTTAACTAATTACATCAACATATAAAGTAGTTTGTGCTGGCAGGTGGATACACCACATGGTCACTGCCGGGTTGTTTTGGGCAGCCTCTTTTTTCAATTTCTGATTCTTTGTAGGACTCTGTGACCTTGCCATGATTTTATGATTCTCACGGTTCAATGAGCTGTCCCTTTTCTGTTTTATTTTTTTTCTTGAAATTTTCTTTGAATTTGTTGTTTAGTGATTAATGTATTGATTGTTTCATGTTGAAAATCTTGAACTCAATAATGATTATTCAAATCAACACAAGGTGCTGAGTAAGCAATATGTTCCTACCCCCCCCCCCCACAACAAAAACATAAAAAAAAATAATTACTTCAAATGATCAAATGCTTCAAAGAAAACCTTCAATACTTACTTCCAACTGCTGTCATACACTGAGCATCACAGTTAGTACAGTTAGGTCCCTCTCCCATGGCAGTACTGGCAGACACTGTAAACTTAAACCTGGAGTAAGATGGTTGGTTATCCTTCTGTATTACCAGTCCGAGGTCAGAAGTAACACGTCGCTCCATACGATCAAGATTATTACTATCCCTTTGAAATATTTGTATGTATACCTGCACAAATGAGAAGAGGGAGATAATAACACACATTCCTTTGCTCTTAAATTGCAATGATACATGTAATCAAGCTTTCTGATCCTTACTGAACTGTACAGAATAATTAGAATATTTATGTGAAACCACTGAAAATCGCACAGCTTCATTAATAGATTTTTTCATATGATGTCCATTGTATTGTTAAAATTGCACATGGCTGATCTATCATTTTTAACAAACATGACAGAAAAAAGGAATCAGCGGGACTCGAACCTGTCATCTACTGTTTTCCGGGCAGCGACAATACCACCGGGTTGCCAATATTGACACTATGAACACGTGAAGAACAAGTACTCTGGCTCTCAATGCTGGAGTTGGGATGGATAGCACAGTGGCACGTGGCTACCATGAATGGGTAATATGTGGGGGGGGGGGCGGCGGCTCTTTAACTCTTAAAAGGACCGTAAAGTCGCAAGTCGTGGGCGTTTGGACCTGGCCCGACTCGGGTGATATTTGGGGACATGCCCTATTAACTCCTGTGATTCTGAAAATCCGAAACAATAGTACGCGAAAGCTTTCTGCTGTTTTTTTCTCCTCCGTACAGAATCGTTGTGCAATTTCCCTAAGCGTAGAAATTAGTCAGAGTATTCAGCGTCAGCACGAAGAGAGGGTCGCAAGATATATGTAAATGCACTAAGCCCAAACCTGCACCTCTGCACATGTGTCGTGCCAATTGGTCTGTTCTGCATATTACAGACTGCAGCGAACTTTGGTATTTACGAGGGCGGGAGCCACTAGATATATGTACACTGAACTCTACACTATCAAGTAGGGATGAGAGAGTACAGTGAGTTGAGCTACATGACGAAGTGCAATAGGCGGAACGTCTAGTCGTAAGTGTAATTTAAACTTATCAACGATAACGAGCGGCGCGTCCCTTTAATATGCCAGAGGATTGGAACCTCTGTGGACTTTATGTGCATTATTTGGTGTTATACAACATCCAAGTAGATCCTTGTAATTTGATTGGAGGATTGTTGGTCACATGATATTTAATAAATACTCCATTCAGCGCAGTGTGAAATTTGGTTCCATTTTGGCATGCATGTTGGTTCCATTTTTGTTCCATTCCACAGTTCATAAAATGTGACTGTACTGTGTGTTGCAATGTGCATACAAACTGTGTGCAGCGCGCGCAGTGTGCGCTACACACGTAGTTACGATGCCGAACGTTGAGACTTTATTGCAAGTGTAAATGAGTTTCAAGTTTGAACTTTCAACATAACTACTTTGATTTTAACATTTGGCCGAATTTGAACTGATTGCAGATTTGTGGACAAGCCAGAAAGAGAATCGCAGAGGATATCAAAATGTTAGTATGGCTATATTTTCATATACTCAACAATCCTCCAGTCAAGTGACAAAGATCTACTTGGATGTTGTATAAAACAAATAATGAATGTTTTTACATTCGTTCAGTGGAATGAATATTTTCATTTGTTAACATGAACCCCTTGGGAACGATGGGCTTGTACAGAAGCCCATCACATGACACATTCAGAGATGACTGGCTTCCACAGAAACCCAGAAAATGTTCTAACCTTTTTAACGAAACTAAGATTGGGCCTATATTGCCTACAAATGACACTGTACCATGAAGTACACATTATGACCTGAATAATGAAGAAAATTGTTTCTGGGTGTGAGATGTACTGGGCTTCTGTACAAGCCCGTCGTCCCCAAAGGGTTAAATGTTCCATTAAACTCGGCTTCGTCTCGTTGAATGGAACCTTTAAAATCTTGGTGTACCATCTCAAAAAGATGGGGGGGGGGGCACATGTACCAATTGAGGACCATGGAGTACCCACACCCTGTGGATCATTCCTGCCAAGTTTGAGCAAAATCCAATCATGAATTTCAAAGAAAAAGATGACAATGTGAAAATGTTCACACACGACACGCGACGAACGACAGACGATGGACAAAAAGCAATCGCAATAGCTCACTTGAGCCTTCGGCTCAGGTGAGCTAATAAATCTGACTCACTGTATATACTGTTATGACACCATTTGGTTCTGCTGGAGCTATCCAAGTAAGATTGCACACATCATCAATATCTGCAACAGCAAAACTGCGTGGTGCTGAACCTGGTCCTATTGCAATAGAGTATTAAAACAAGATATGGATTATCACTGAATGTGATTGATACTGTGCACCCCTGCCCTGCTTTGTCAGAGCAGAATTTCAAAGGTGAATTGAATTGAATTGAATTGAATTTATATATTTCCACTTCAGTTTAAAAAACAAGATACAGATATGCACACTAATAATAGACAACCACAAATACATGAAAAACCCAATACGTATACACAGAACATAAGAACATAACACCAACAACAGAATACTATTCAAAATATTCACATTATAAAGTCACATTGGTGGGCTTAACAATCTGGTTACCATGGTAATGCCTTGTCCACAGCATGTTTGTCTGGTACTCTTTTTTCGCACCAATAACAGAACTTCCCAATAGCATCAGATAGAAACATTACAATTACAGACATTACACTGTATTGCAAATGTTTCACTCCTGTACTTAGGTACTGATTATTTTACAAGAAACAGAAGACTATATTCCAAATTACAGCTAAGGTACCTGAATTTGACAAATACTCAAGAGTGAACCAACAATCTTTTCAAATTATTCATTACGTAGTCCCACATATCACATGTCATGCATGGTTTCAGTTCCTCCTGTAAGTTGACATCCAGATGTCCAGATAAAGGCATAAGTAAGAAAGCAACTTCAGGGTTGAAGTAAATATCATCCGTACATGCAATACAATTTGAATTAAACTTTTGGCAAGAGTCAACTTAATCATAAAACTGCACACGTACATGGACTTGTTAATGACTTCTTCAGTAGTAATATTACATTTGAAATGAAGATGACAGTCATGTACAGTGTATACATACTTTCTTCTCCTGTTGTAAATGGATCACTGGGCTGTGATTGTTCACTGCTAAGTTGATCACTACCAGGAGCCTCCTGATTGTATGCCCTCACAGCCGACACTATACTTTCTACCTGGTGTTAACCCATCAAGTATCGCAGAGGTGCCCTTGCCAGGTACAGCTAGGTGGAAAAATTGACAAAATTAAATATATATTTTAGATGTCCTCCACACAATCCACACACCCCATAGTCCAATGCATATATTAAAAGGTTAAGGTAAATTTTCCCAAGAGATTGGTGTGGATTAAATGAATGCAGAAAAATTCCATAACAATAATGAAATTTTAGGCAATTTGGAGATATCTATTCACAAGATTTCTTTTCTTCAAAATTTCTATTAAACCCGTATATTACTTCTCTTCTTTTGCTCCTCATCTGAAATCTGTGGTGCCACAGCACATTAAGTCTCCATATGACAAATTTTGAATATTACATTTGGACATTTTTTTGTTTGCTGTCAATTGAGTGATTGGCCTTTTAAGGGGTGAAGTGGATTCACCATAGTGCTTTACACACCTGAAAAAAATATACAAGCTTAGATAACATTAACATTTTGTGACATTTGAAGTAAATTCCAACAAAATTGTACTGCTATGACATCACATATACTCGTAAAGATTTACTCAAAACTTTAAACAATTACATCTCTTGAATGGATAATCCATATTTACTCAAACTTTGCATCTTGATTGTTATTCTTTTTCTGTTGCTGGTAAAAAAGGGGGTAGTAAGGTTTTTTTTTCTCCTCTTCATTCTCCTGACAATAGCCAGAGTTTTCCCACATACATGCTGAAAAAACTTGACTGAATTTTCATCCTGAGTTTTTCAAGGTGTTCTGAACAGCTATTCAAGAAAGATTGCATGAGGCTTCATTCAATATAAATTTTACTACACCTTACTTTGATGGAAAGGAGTTTTAAGCCCCAAGGCTTTGTGAATTAAGTAAAGAATTTGTGACTCTTTATATTAAAAACTGTTTAATCATTTCTCCGTTATGAATTTTACTCCTGATCTTGAAACAACTCATTTCCAGTCTCACGAGAAATTTCTCCTTAGTTCTTATACACACAAATATTTTCAAGCAAGTATATAATCTTAATCACTACCTTTGGCTTACTGAAGGGGGAGTGACAAGACAGAAAAAGCAACAAATAAACTTCAAGTAGTCAAAGGTTACAACACTTACTATTTGGTAAAATAGACCCGTCAACGACTTCAATTATGTAGCCAGCTATTGGTCCATTCTTCACCTCAGGTTCAACCCACATTACCATGACCGTCCGTGATGTTATATCTGATATCGTCACATTGCGTGGTTGTGATGGTGCTAAAAACAATTAAGAGATGAGTTCAAGTTAAATAGATACCTTTACGGTACGGTAAATCACGCAAATTTTAGTTTCTTAACTACATAACCTGATTCTATGTGTTTAATACTGGAAATAAATAAATATATGAATGAATAAATAAATAAATAAATAAATAAATACCTTTACAGTACGGTAAATAAGGTAAATTTTAGTTTCTTAACTACATAGCCTGATTCTATGTGTTTTATACTGGAAATAAATAAATAAATGAATAAATAAATAAATAAATAAATAAATAAATAAATAAATAAATAAAAAAGTAATGTATGTTACTACCACAGTGAACTACTTTCACATTTTTGTTATTTTGTGTTTAAATTTCCATACAACAATTTGCACTTCTTAATATCGCACATACATATTTTTCACTGCACTCAGAATACATTTTCAGTCACATGAACATAATTCTAACTTTTTACAGTCCATAGGCATCAGATTATTTTTCACTTCTCTTTTTAAATGTTGTGACTGGACCTGACTATAACCTCATGGCTACAATTCAAATGAAAACATCAAACAAAACTGTCTCCCTCAACATGAATCACATTTTGCTCATGTATGTTATAGGTTAGCACAACTGGTCAACTAGTATCACGATGGGTAGATATGGAATCGCCTAATATGAGTAAATGTAAGTGTACAGTGACGGGTAGAGAAGGTGCCTTACCAGCCTGACTCGTTCTCTGCCTAGGGTAGTCCAGACGGTTGCTTGTTCCTACTGTATTGTTACAAGCTACTGAGAAGTAGTAGTAGGTGTAAGGAATCAAGCCAGTAATTTTAGCAGGTGGATTTGAGTCGACGACACGAGATGTCACGTTGCTGACTGTATCGTTGCTGACTGTATCGTTATAATATACCGTACACGACTCTGGATCAGAGTTGCCATCAAAGGAAACCTCCCAGGTTAAGTTCAGCTGTCTGGCTTGAACATTGGTGTATGTGGGATTGGTAAGTTCAGGAATTTCTGGACATATGAATCAAAACCATAAAAGGAAGAAAGAGAGAAGAAGTATGATATTTACAGGTGTGTTAAGATTAGTAGGAAAGTACCACCTTTATGAAGTACATATTCTGTCTTTTGTTCAGGAACAAAAGCTGTAACCATGGAAAGAAAGAGGGGAGGGGGAGGGGGTAACATAATAGACATTCTGATATTATTCCTTTCAGTTGCATCAACATATCCAAAAGCCTGATTACAGTAAGGTAATGTATGTTGTAATTACCTACACTGTGTAATAATAATGATAATGGATCTTTAATCCATGCTATTAACAAGAAGTATCACAGCTATAACAATGTAGTGAAATCTCATGGATAACAAGATATCTATAGGAAAGGACAAAATAGAAACACATTTTCAAATGTTATTTTAAACAAGACGATAGCCAAAATGTGTCTCGCCCAGTTTTGCACACATATAAACTTGCTCAAAAAAATTAACATTTGGCTCAAAAAGATCGTTGACCCTGCTGGTGACCTTTAGCTCCCAATGAGACCTCTACCACCCACATTTGGTCACAATTGGGCAAATGGGGGCAAAGTTATGCGCCATAATAGAAACTTGGCGAAAAACTTAACATTGGTCTCAAAAAGGTCGTTGACCCCTGCCAGTGACTTTTAACCTTTAGGTGACCTTCAGCTGCCTATAAGACATCTACTATCAAGTTTGGTCACATATAGGCAAATAGGGGCAAAGTTGTGCGCCATAATAGAAACTTGCCGAAAAAACTTATCATTGGGCTCAAAAAGGTCGTTGACTCCTGCTGGAGACCTTTGACCTTGTGGTGACCTTCACATACTTCTAAATATGAAAGTCTCTTTGATCAATCTTCCATCAAAGTGTGATTGAAATTGGCACATTTAGCACATAGTTATTCAAGTTTTTGTAAGTGTAAAGGACGAATGACGGACGGATAGACAGACGCCAAAGTGATCCCTCCACCTCGGTGGGTTCCACAAAAATGGTTGAATGAATTTAAGCACACACTTGAAAATCAGAGGGAAACAGTGATTTGCGAAATCATCTTGTAAGTGATATAAATGTTATCTATGATTTATAGCTACTTTGCTATGGAATTTCTTATTCTGTCACAAATAAACAACTATTTGAGTAAACAGACTGAAAGTTAAAGATGTAAAGACCTGTCTCTTTCATGATATGTACACTAATGCACTGTATAATTGAAACAGATTTCACATTTTTTGGACATACACATGTGATTTTTGTCAACATTCAGTGGTCACAAAATTTTGTCATGATGTAACTCACCCAAGACAACAATGTCAAAGTCTTCACGATCAGTTTCAGTTCCATTCTGGTAAGCCACACATTCATAGGTGCCATTGTCATCTCGTATGATTTCAGAAACTCTGAGAATTCCATGAAAGTATTGCCCTCCTGTTACCTGTCGCCCAACCTCAAATCTGACAGTGGTTCTATTGTCATCAGTGATGTTCATCCCATTCCGCTCCCAAGAGATGTTTGCTTGATCACTGGAGAAGACGGTACAATTAAGCTCAGCAGTCTCACCAAGTTTGGCCTCTGAAACAACGACGCTCTGCTGAAGGTCAATGCGACCAGGCACTGTGAAAGGAAATTCAAGAGCAAGCATTTGGAATGAGCAAGGAGAATGACAGAATACGTCAGCACCACAATAGTCTTACAAGTCTCCTCTGGAGCACATTATCTCAGAGGTGGCATCACGGGGGGAGGGGAACAGAGGGTTCGGCTGCCCCCGTAAAATTTAAAAAAATTAGAGAATCATGTTTTTTTGCCAATCGACAGTTTTCACCCTCCCTAAGATTTTACCCTGGCACCATCACTGCATTATCTTAACCCGTTGGAGACTACGAGTTAATTCGTGTTGGGGTCTATGGAAATCAAATCATCTCCAAAGGGTTAGGTTCAGGACTGGTCACGAATGTCCTCCTCCTGAAGTCTATGGGAAATGTGTGTTATAACAATAATCAAACTGTCTTTATTTGGGTTTTATTACTGACATTCAAAGACTGGAAAGTACCCTAAAGTTTGCGACATGCGACTTTCTTTCCACCTTGCAAATCTGTTCATATGTCAGTGCACATCGGTTTCAGACAGTAGCAGTGATGTCATGTAACGAGTGGGGGGGGGGGGGAAGCAAACAATATAGTAATACCCTCATGTAGGAAAAAAAAACTCCTCAAACATACACATTGCTACAAATTGGAAAGCATGATTTTGAAATAATTCCCTCTCCTCGCATTAACAAAGTTTAAGATTTTATTTGCATAACATTTACCTTTTGAATAAATTTGCACATGCAAAATGTGTCAAAAAAAGGAAACAAAATGGAAAAGAAAAAGCTTTAAAACTTGAAAGAGGGGGGGGGGGGGTAGAGGGAATGATCCCCATTACTGCCTCTGATATCAGTGTTACTTCATCAGATGAAATGGTTCACAATTCACACCAAACCAAAAAAAATTATTTCAAGTTATCAAGTATTGTAAATCAGTGTTTACTCTAAAGACAAAAATACTCCCCAACAAAAAACCCAACAACAGACAAAAATAAAAAAATAAAAAAATAAAAAAACTTACCAAGGACAGTAACTGATATCTCATTACTTTTCACAGTCAGATCTTCACCAACTACAATTGTTGTAGCATTGCAGTAATACGTCCCAGTATCGCCAGCTCCGGCATTCAAGACAGTCAGGCTGTATATTCCATCACTGGAGTTTGTCACCAAATATTCAGAATTGGATTGGTCAGGAAGTTGGTTACCATTCTGGAAGAACGCTACCTCTGTCAAATCCTCTTCGGCCAGGTTGACCTGGCACATGAAGGTGAAGTTGTCATTTTCTTGGAATATATTGTCATCAGCAGCCATGGTGGTTTCAGTAACATCAGTACTATTAGCATCAGCACTGTCAGTACTAGTATAAGTGAGACTAAGGGTGACTGACAGATCAGCTGTTTGAAAATGAAAGAAACATAACAAGTTTACATTAAAAAAAAAGGTAAAAGCAAGAATTAAAGCCACAGGCTAACATTGTGGAACTTCAATTTAAAAAAAATTCAAACTGTGATATGTGAGCTACATAGTAGTGTTCAAAGCTATGCTGCCATTGGCAAGATATGCATGAATAAACAATTTGCACTCGGGTGGAGGATAAAATAGCCTAGATCTGCACACAGTAAGTCTATGGGAGGAAATGGGCAGGTGAATCCGGTCAATTTGAGTGCTTGTAGATTTTCACTTTTTTAACACACAAATTCATCATTTTGAAATACAATTTTTTTCAGGGCGTCATTTTTAGATCTTATCAAATACACTGAGAGCATAGAGGATTATGTAGCCCACAGTTTTTTAAACTGGGTCAATGTTAGCCTGTGGCTTTAATAATCTGGTATCATGGCAAAAATGCTACTTCAAATGACTTCACAGTCCACCCCTTGATTGTTTGAATGATCTAAAAGTGTACACAATTGTGCACTGCCTCAACTCCCTGGGGAGTATTCCAAACCCAGCTGTCTGATGGATGCTCAGGAGGTAATTCATTCACAAATGGCTTCTTTAGTCCTCTCAAGTGTGTTATGTGAACTATAGGATTTTAATACACAGGGAATTGTACAGAGCCTGTAAAACCCACCAGCCTTAACCCATTGGCATTGGCTACGGGAACTAGATCTGGCCTGTGTTAACTTTATGGGATTTTCAGAATCTCGGACGCAACGGGTTAACATGCTGGCCTCAAGCTGGCTGTTTCTCAATCAAATACTGAGCTGAGAGATGCCAGGATGCATGAAAGAAATTAGTGATATTAGTGAATCACAAAATACGGCAGCCTTTTTGCAGGACAATGTGGGCTCTCATAAACATGCAAACTTGTATCTTGCTTAAGGAGACCATATGGGGTCAAAAATATGCACACATAGGCTGCATCTTTCTCAGCAATGGGGTAAAAGGGGGTGGGGGACGGGGTAAGGCAGTGGATGGTGGGCCCATGCTCCATTCAGAAAAATCGATCTTTGTCCCGGGTTGCAGATTAATTTAAGCCATTAGAAATAGATCAATTTTATTGAGTCTACATCTTAAATTCTAGATTGAAAGGATATCATGTAATTACACCTTCAATAAGAAAGAATTACAGTAAGGGAGGTCATTAGGGAAGGAACCATGTTTGGTAGAGGAAAAAGAGTGAGAATGATACACAAATACTTACATCTGTTGCACGTTGCACCTTCAAATGGCAGATCACATGTACAATTACCATCTGTATTATTGCAAGTGGCATTAGTGGTACATGTACAGTCTTCCATGCAGTCTTGACCATACTTGCCAGCTTCACATGCTGAAATGCGACATGAAAGGAAGAGGACCACAAACATAATTAGCGTCACAGTATTTGCATGAAAATATGTGAACTGTAATTCTGGAAATACTAAAATATCACACAAAAATGCAAATTGAAAAGAAATGAAGCCTTTTAAAGATTGTATTCATGATTTGCACACCCCAAAATCAACTAATCAACCAAAACAAGCTAAAATTATTTATAATCTCAAGATTAACATAAATCTTCACCTCTGACAAAAGCTTTAGGACTGAAATGCCATATTTTGTGAAGATAAATGCAGAAAACTTCAAACACAATGCAATATACCGTCATATTTGAATTTTACACAGCCATTAAATCTAGTCTGACTGCCAAACATGATTCATGTATTATCTAGTGAAAACTTAATACTTACTAAACAAAGCTTGCATGATCAAAACTTGCAACAGTGCCACTAGATGATTGTTAAGCAATCTTGACTATGGTTGGGCTTCATCAGAAAGACGCAGACTCTGCTCTTTCTGATGAGGTATAACTCATATAACCTTAACACCTCATAAACACTTTGGATGTTATAATGTGAAATATAGTAGAAAATCTCGGGGTCCCCCCCCCCTCCCCCGAGATTTTTCATTAATTAATAAAAAAAAAAACGAAAGACATTCAGAATCTGTAATTGGTGTGATATGACCTTTGGGCATAAAGCTTTCAAATAAAAACAAAACAAGAAACAAAACTTAACTTGGGCTTTTAGAACGTACGAATCCCAAATAGTGAATACTGCATTTTTATCTACCTATCTTTAGCTAGATCAAATCTGAGCAAAAATGATTTGGTGTGCAAATCAAAAGCACAGTAAATGATAAAATTTGTCGACACATAGGTATGAAGAAAGCAAACTCACTTATCTTGCATACCTGCCTTGGTTTACTTTTGTCATAACTTTATAATTCTACAAAACAATTGTAATTATCAAATTTCTTTTGAAACTTTGTAACAGAAAGTTTGGAATTTGGAGTATACTGTATATGCTTTGTGTATTTAAATGCAATGTACAATTTTAGTAAATGGTGAAGAATACAATTTTCTGCAATTATGTTTTTAGATAGACTTATAACATTTTAACCCCTTGGGCTCGATGCTATATGGAACTGTTGTTTATTGAGATACGACTCGATATGCACGTGGTTGACTTTGAAGGGAATATAAACCCATGTTTTTTTATAAAATTCTTCACAGGATATATTTTTTCTTACTATATACTGGTAAAAAATGTGTGATTTTTGCGACAGATGCATTAAGCTATATAACTTTACTGTTTATTCAGTGTTTGACTGAAATTTGTGTCATATTTTCTGGGCTTCTGTAGAAGCCCGTCGTCTCTGAAAGTACAATGCAATGGGCTTCTGTACGAGCCCGTCGTCCCCAAGGGGTTAATGTTGGAAGTCCCTGTAAGGTATCTACCATGCCAGTTGGGTACAAACAGGCAAATGGTCGCAAAGTCATTTCAGTTTCATAAGCGTTTCAGTTTCATAAGCGTTATGGATGGAACTTAGATGCTGCTAAGGATCCATTTGTCTCGCTCCACCTTTGAAAGCTCGACAAAAACGTGTGATATTTGGAGTAATTATATGGACATGTACTCACCCTCTGTACAATTAAATCCAACAAAGCCTGGGGCACAGGTGCAGTTGTAACCATTCACACGGTCAAGACATGTAGCTCCATTTAGACAAGGGTTATTAACACAGTCGTTGATATCTGAAAACAGCATAGCAGATACATATAAATCTCTAATCTAAATCTTAATCTCTAATGTCCATTTTGTGTCAAAATTTTGATTTGATATACCATTTACATGAAGTAACAATATGAAGACAATAAAACTACATTGTCACCTGTTACATCTTTGAAATGAAACATGCAATGAAAAATAAGACATTAATCACAAATATTATCAAAATGAAACAAAACATAAAGATTAAAAGTAGTCTTATATTTCTACAACATCTAAAATTTCACATTTCCATGATTAAATTTACACAACAGTTTAAGAGAATAATTGAGGAGTAGTACTGTATTAATCATTTCTCGATAATTTCAAATTCTGGTTCAGCTTTCATGAAAACCAGGTGGTTTGGGATTGATACTCATACAACATTTGAAAGCTTTTTTTTGCTGAAAAACAGTCTGTGCCTAAAAGTTTGTGTTCATGGTAACATGTTATTTTTGCTTCACACCCATTGCATATATGTAATGGCCAAATAAGTGGATTAAAATCGAATTAATACAACTCTGTCATTATGAGACTATGTGTAGAAATGAACTAAAGTGATTATGTTTCTGCAGCAAAACAACATATACCAGTTATCTCAAACCTAAAAATTAAAAATGGTTTCAAATTTTTAAAGTTGGTTATCAAACAAACTGTTAAACCTTTTTGATATTATATTTAATAACAGTTTGTAAGTGCTATGGTGCTCTTCATGTGTATGGCCGGAATTTCCCATCACAACACATCAGTATCAGTGCTGAAACAAATAAACCCACATTTGCCATGATGATTAATTAATGAAAGTTGTAAAACCTAATGGTGCTCTTGATGATCACTCAGACTATGGTTGTCAACAATTAAAAAAAAAACTTACTATCACGTGCTGAAACAATTTAACAACATAATACTGCAGACTGGTATTTTTGTCAAAAGAACAAATTACTCTGCTTTTGGACGGACTCGGAGATTATGATTGCCTCTAAAATAATTTTGTCAGTGAGGATCAGTTGCCCAAATTTGAAATCCCTTTTCTCTTAAGTATACCTTGGCTTTCAAATAATCTAGAAGACAGTTCAAGGATTAATGCAAACAAATTTTGAACATTTTGAAATTATTTTGATGTCGCGAACACTTAGAATAGCCACTTTCCTCATTAAATAAACAAAAGGAAATTCTGAATTATTATTACTATTTTTGATGGAATGCATTGTTGATTTCCTTGAGACACGACATATTTTGTTCCATGCCAAGGAATTTTCAGGTGATTATCGTGATATCCCATAAACATGTATGTCAATACAATGTAGGCAATGCATAACATGGATGGGCAGATATACAATGCAAAAGCGTGGTAAACTAGTTACAAAATCCAATTACACAGAATTAGTTAGGTAGAGGACAAAAAAAAACCTATATTGAAAATTGAATAACTTTATGCACACAGAGGTATAAAAATTTAGAGAGCATAAAGAAATTACTCTCTGTAGTGACAAACCAACCTGTACTACAGTTTCTGTCAGTGTATCCTGGTAAACAAGTACAATTGTAGTCTGGGTAGTTGTTGAAGCAGGTTGCCGAATTATTACAAGGATTTGGGTCACATGCATCAATGTCTTGTGATTCCAAAGAAACAGTAAAATATAAAAAGAATACAAACAAAATCACATGTAAAAACATAAAAACCAAATGTTGTGATTCCAAACAATTAGTAAAATACATAAATGCATGAAACACCAACAAAATCTAAGATTATTTAAATCATAAACATCAATGTATGTGATTGCAAACAAATATAAGAAATATGAAAATAATCGTGGGGAAAAAAACAATGGACCAGTTTTACCTGTACCATTGATGTCTGCAAGGCAAGGACAAAAGTTGGGAATGATTCAGGTATTAGTTTGAGCATGGTTAAAGAGTAGAGAATATGCATACAGATGATCTGGAAGCAACATGAATAAGTTTTAAATCCTAAACATACAGAGTCTTAAAGTCTGGAAGGATCCAAAATTTCTTATATTAAGGTAAATCCCTGAAATATTTTATTCTATTTTGTACAATATGGCATATCGTCAACTCATCATTATCATGTTTTTACAAATTAATCACTAAGTCAAATGGGAAAATCATTGTGTTCCTGGCAGAAGGGCACAATTGCTGTGCAAAGTATAGTAGTGTTTATATCCTGCTGAGAATATAATAAAATGTTGATATATTATGTTAGTGGTATATCTGATCTATTGGGTTCAGAAGGTTAAGACCTATATATTGCCTCATTACATCATTATATCAGAAATTGCTGTGACCATCAAATTTCTTGTGTTGTTTTCTATGGGTATAATTTCTTTAAGGGTTATAATTTCTTTAAAGTGATAGGCTAACATTGTGGAGCTTCAATTTAAAAAAGTGTCAATTTTTGATATCTGAACTACATAGTAGTGTTCATATGGACAAATAAACACCCTAGAATAAAAAAGTTTGGAAAGTTACACTGCCAATGGCAAGTTATGCATGAATAAACAATTAAAACTCGGGGCGAGTTTAAGTAGCCTAGCTAGGTGTACACACAGTAAGTCTATGGGAGAAAATGGCAGGTGAATCCGATCAACTTACGATTTTCACTTTTTTAAAGCACTAAATAATCATTTTGAAATACAATTTTTTTCAGGGCGTCATTTTTAGACCTTATTACTCTTTGCGGCTGAATTAATTCTGAGGGGATAAAATGACAATTGTTTCTTTAATATTTTCTTTAAAATCTGGCTTCCATATGCATCCATTGATACGGTAATTATTCTATAGTATCTGAAGCATTATGGTCATTGTCACCTTTTCTAGTACAAAACTTGGTAACAGAGAAAACTAATTATTAACGATTGTTGAAATTAATATATACGATGGCAAAATTGCAAAACATACATGCAAAGGTAAAGACAGATGGACCATCGGGGAATCATGTACTCCAGATTTTTAAGACTGTGGTAAATTATACCCCAATACCTTTAAGGGTATAATTAATATTCATATGCTGTAAATGAAAGCTAGTTCTCCTCAAAGTAAATAGAAATGATGCAGTATTTGTACCTCGGGTTACCAACTAGAAATCCGCCATTTTTTGAAAGTATTTATTATTTTTCTAGCCACTGACCCTGCTTACCAAAATATGTAAAAAGTTAATGTATATAGTGTGAAAATACAATTTACTTCTTTTTACCCATTTTTTCGTAATATGCCTTTTTGTTGTGCACTTGCATCACCTTGCATGCAATAACACGTGATTTCAAGCGATCATTTACGAAGATACAATTTGGAAGCGCAAGAGGCCGCTACAACGTGGTACCCCGGGGTATGGCGTGGTCATCAAATATCACTGAAGGTGATTAATACCCCCATCCCATCATGTCCCTGACTTATTGCCATAATATGTCATTACCATGGCAATGCAGTTTCCAACAAATTAAAGAAATGTGTCTTGCACATTATGACCCTAAGAACAATGTGTGTGCCAATTTTCAGGAGCATTGGTCAAAAACTGAGGAAGTAGTTCAACCCCCAATATTTTTTCTGATTTGTTGCTATATGCTTTTACTGTGGCAATGCAGTTTCTGACACATTCAAAAAATGCGTCTTGCACATTTTCACCCCAAGACCAATGTGTATACTACATTTCATGAGCATTGGTCAAGAACTGAGGAAGTAGTTCGAACCGCAATAATTTTACCTGATTTTTTGCCATAATATGCCGTTACCATGGTAAGCACTTTCTGACACATTCGAAAAATGTGTCTTGCACATCTTCACCCCAAGACCAATGTGTGTGCTAAATTTCATGAGCATTTGAGGAAGTAGTTCGATCCACAAGATTTGCAACGGACCGACCGCCCGACCAACTGTACGCTGATTCCTATATACATGTACCTCCTTCAAACTTCGTTTCGCGGGGGTATAATGAATTCAGTACAAATCCTTCCAGTCTGGAAAAAACGCTGTACTCAGCATAGATTTTGTATATATATTTTTCAATTCCTTTAGTTCTTGAGGCATGTTTGACTTCTTCCAGACAAGTCACATCCCTTTATTAAGTATGTATTGCCATTTATTCCACCAAGTGACAGAATTCTTGTATTCGAAACCCGACACAAAAACGATTCCTGTAATTGTGCATCAGCTCACTGTAAAAAGGGCCACCATTGCTGTGCATGGCCCACGACCATATCTGCAGTTTGGCAATGAACCAATAAAATAACATATCACTCCAATTTTATGATAATCAATTTAAATATCAAAATATGAACCCGCATCTTTCTGTAATTTGTGCATCTTTATGTCCTTTACTTTTAATATTTCAAGATGATATACATGTAAGTACACATAGGAGGTATCATGTGACTTAAAAAAACGGGAAAACATTCTTGATGAAGAAATCATACTATTTGTGTTAGCATGTCTTATTCATTCTGTAATGATAACATTCTAACTCTTAACATGCCATGGAAATTACAGTTCTATTGACATTGCATGTATTCACAAATTTGGCATGTTAAGAGTTAATGCACTGACTGTTACCATAATGAGCATGAGTAGATTATTTCAATGTAGTTAATATGATTATTACTTTTAAAATGTATTAGTGAAAAACAAAAATGAACTGCCAAGTCAATTTTAGCTTACCATTACAAGTAGTATTGTCAGGGTCTAGCTCATATCCTTCATTACAGGTACAATTATAGGATCCGTCAATGTTCGTACAGTTGCCATTGGTTGAATCACAGGGATAGTTGTCCTCCATTTCACACTCATTGATATCTGTAGTGTAAAACAATACAAACAAATACAATAATAAAGACTAATTGTATATCCATTGCTCATAATTTTCAACAAAATTGTTTGTATTTCCTCAGGAAGTAAAGCAAAGACCATGAATAAGTTAAATGTAATCAAATTGTTTACATGTATCTTCACATACATGTATGGAAACATAAACTTGCAAGTGGATATTTCTCTTGCTCTGTACATCTATTGAAGGTTCTGTGATATACGGATAACCATAAGATGGAGATAATTAATAGCTTAATATGAAATATGATTAAAAAGGAAGCAAAATGATTCTTTAATCAAAATAACTGTCAGTATTTGCTGTGATCAAATGTTTCTTCTGTGTTAGAAAAGTACTGTTATATTTTGAAATTCATGATGCTACAAACATTTGTTGTGCAGCTTTATCTGGGTCCCATTTCTAGTATGGTAAGCTGTACTTTAATGCAATGATGGCATAAGCTCTTTTTTCTAAAACAAACTAATGTAACATTCTTCAAGTCTGAATATTGGTAATCATTCAATCAGTGTCAATTCTGGTGCATGTTTCGACTCATTTGGTTCTTGACTTTCTAATTTTTTTGCCTGTTCACAATCCTGCCATTTCCTTTCAATACTTATAAAAACACATTGCCAGATTTACACAAAAAGGCCTTAACCTGATTTCAACATTATTATGGAAGGGCATAAATGCTATACGGATTAATGTCCTTCAGGCAGAAGGGCAAAACAGGCATAAACCTCCTCCAGTATAAGGCTGATTCCTGAGGCCGTTGATGTAAAATGTCCAAGGGATTGCGGACACACCTCAGTGACCTCACCTCAATTCCATGATATTAAAGGGACGCGCCGCTCGTAATCCATGTACGTTTATTTACCTTACACTTGCCCCTATTGCAAGGCAGTGCGTAACACTGAACTCTATGCTACGTAGTGTAGAGTTCAGTGGTGCATAACAACAATCGTGGAGCTGCGAACAGAATTGCTGATGAGGGTCAGTTGGGCTTAGTTCACCTTTCTTCGGGTGAATACGTGCTGCAAAGGGAATTGCACACAATTCGTGCGCACTCGTTTTCCGAAAGTATACGGGCATTCCCGAATATTACCCGAGTCCGGCCAGGTCCAAACGCCCATGACTTGCGACTTTACGGTCCCTTTAATTGTAAGCATACTTTGAAATGCATCATGATTAGGCAATCATTTTTCACTATTTCCATGCGTTTGAAATAAGAAAAAAGTCTTTTCTGAGTTTTCAATGAATTTCAAAATGGTGAAATTTAGAAAGCAGAAGAAAGCAGATTTTGAGGTTTGTAAAGCAGAAGAAAGCAGAATTTTACATTTAGAAAGCAGAAAACTTTGGGCACTACATTTAGGGAGTGCATTGTACTCCAACAGTAAATGTAATTCCACATTTTCCTGGATTTGACATACTTTTCAAAGGCTCACTTACCATCAGACGTCTAACTTATTGCAAATATATAATATATACAGTGTGTCTCAAAAAAAATTGTGCAAGTGAAAACCGCCCTCTTTGGCAATTAGAAAATACTTTTGTGACACGATGCTTACATCAACGTCAAGAGCATAGTCTCAGCTTTTAAATACCATTAGTTTTGTACAATTTGCTTACCTTAATCTTGAGATATGTTTATTTGAATAGGAAAGGGTGAAATCACAATTGTGCCACTTTTACTACAATCCCTTGTAAAAGTGACACAATTGTAAGTCTACCTTTTTGTTATTTACAAGACATCTCGAGATTAAAACAAGTAAATTGAACAAAACAAATGGCACGTGAAAGCTAAGACTTTGCCCTTGACGGTGATGTAAGCACCATGACACAAGAGTATTTTATTATTGTCAAAGAGGGCACTTTTTACTTGCACAATTTTTTGAGACATGCTGCAGCAAGTCTCAAAAATTGTACAAGTAAAAAGCGCCCACTGTGACAGTTTAAAATACTCTTATGACATAATGTTTACATCCATGTCAAGGGCACGGTCTTAGCTTTCTAATGCTGTTTAATTTATTCGAATTGCTTGTTTTGATTTTGAGATATCTTGTAAACGACGGAAGGGTGGAATCACAATTGTGTCACTTTTACGGGAAGAAGGCCTGATGCTATTAATGACTGTAGTAAAAGTGGCACATTTACGATTTTACCTTTTCGTAGTTAACTGAACATATCTCAGGATAAAAACAAGCAAACTAAACAGAACAAACGGCATTTAAAAGC
>JZLH01S0619607.1:43106-56079 GCA_001188425.1 Eucidaris tribuloides
TATCCAATCAGAGAATTCAGCAAATTCCTGAGGAGGGTGTGGCTCAGCTGGGTGTACAGAAAAGAAAAGATGTGTATTGATTACAAGAAGGGTATTGGAAATCTGAAAGATCCAGTCCATAAGCGAATCAAGGCAGCAATATATATACAGCGCACTGGTCAGTGATCGTACATGTTTGCAGTCTTTGCTGAAACTTTCTAGTTACGTCAAAATTATACATCAACATGATAACATTATTTTCCCTAAATCCTGACCAATGCATTGTTCAGTATATAGCTGACTTGACTGTTAAAGAGAGAGGTGAAGAACGAGCATGAATCCATTTCCAGGAACTGGATGACATACATGTGAAACCTGTAGGATAAGGAAATGGAGGGATTAACATTTAATAAATATGTGTTACCTGAAATCACATCCATGGCAATGAAATATACACCTTCAAATGCTACACAGTCAATGTACACACATACAATTATGAACCATCATGAATGTTTCCTCCACATAACATTTATCCATGTACCTACCCACAACTTGAATGTACGATACAAATCCACACACAATATACAATGTAAAGCTTTCTCCACCTGGTCCGAAGAATGTTGTAGATATACATGTAGCCTACTTCCCATGAATCGCTATTACACGTAATGCAACATGTAACTAAAGGAACACGGTTGTTAAATGACATACCTGCACCTGAAACAAAAATATACTGAACATACCACTGCAATTTGTTCCTCCACTCTCAGTGAAGTTATAACCTGGATTACAGCTACACATAAATGATCCATTGGTGTTGCTACAATCTCCATTGGTGGCATCACATGGGTAGGTGTCATTGGCAAACAAACATTCGTTGATGTCTGGTCCACATATAAAGAGTTCAAGTGGGTTAATATGTTTGGAAATATACAAAAAATATACAAATTTTGCATCAAATACATGGAGAAAATAAAATTGTTATTTTTAACCTGTGAGTAGTGTAATTGTTTATTGCCCATTGGTCTAAACCTACTTGGTCTACTAGCCACTAACTTGTCTAATAAGCTGGTAACTCCCAATATACCCACCCTTACGTAGGGCCAATTCTAAATTTTAAACTGTAACCCTGATCCAGATTGCACTGATAGACTATTACCAAGTGGTTGTAGCAAGAGTGGTGAGGTACTGTATACAACTGAGGTGATGGAGGACCAGACTAGTTCATTGCGGACTAAAACTTGGCAATTTTTCAAAGTATCGGAGTGGATGAAAACAAAATAATGACATTGTATTTCTTAAATTGATATAAGCTAAAACTTGCTGCCCAATTACCAAGCAGGCTAATGTTAAAAGTTGTGATTGTACCTTCAACTGTTAACATCAGCAGAAAACTTGCAGCACCATAACCATAATCTAATCATGTAGTGTGGTATCAAACATTTGCTATTTAAGAACATGAGATAGAGTAGCTGGTATAACACAAAGAAAGAGACAACCTCAATATCATTGCAGAAGCAACATCACACCTTGGAAATAACTGATGTTCAATGGGTAATTCTAAGTTTGGTGTTGGTGTTGAGGAATCAAAATCCTCAGCTAAACTGAGCTCCATCACCGAATTCAGTTTAAGTCACGATTCCAATTGCACTTAATTGCACACAACACAGAGTGACCTCATGCGCGAATCATGGCATTGGGTGAAAGTTACATCGATGGCCAAAAAAATATACTAAATGTTACAAAAATGACACCAAATCAATACTGCCTGCCAGAAAAATTGTATGAATCTGAAAGTTGAGTTACTTTTTTGCTATTTCCATGGAAGTTCAATATCAATTTGACTTATTATGTCAATTCTCAAGGGGAAAAGGTACTTTCAGCGATTTGTGTCACACGGTGAAGCTTTCTCCATAGCCAACACAAACACACACCCGCATACGTTCTGCCTGCAACAAGACCAAGACATACACAAACACCAAACACGAAGTCACAAATTTCCTTATCCTTGGGGGTTGGTGTTAATAAATGGGAAAATTACACATAAATCATCAACACCAACCACGATACTTGGATCAGCAGACAATATTCAACACCAGCTTCAACACAGACAACAGGAAGTACATCATAATTTTTTAGGTCAACCCCGACACCGGGCCTGATTTCAAGTTTGGTGTTCTAGCCTGTGTTGGTATTGTTACACACCAACACCAGATTTCCATCGAACTTGAAATCATCCAATGTATATCTCTCACCTATCTCACAAGTGGTACCAGTCCATCCAGCTACACAGGTACAGTTATACATGTTGATCAAATTATTACATGTACCTCCATTCTGGCATGGGTCTGTCATACACTCATTGATATCTGTCATGAATGAATAGAATTACTATAAAACGTATAAGCTTAACCTTCACAAGCACCTAAATTCAGTATATAATCTATAAGTTATGAATAACATGCAGGTAATACACTGTGAAATATTGACAGCATTCCAGCAATGATCTGATGCTATGGGGCCATTCTTTGTCACGTGTGTGACCAAAAATACTACAAATTGCAAAATGTATCTCATGTAATTCCAAAGGCCTTGCAGGTACATTGTTTTGAAATGTAAATATATCTTATATATGTCAATAGTGATCAAGTTGAATATTTGATGTTAAGTTAATCATACTTATTTAAGGGTCAGAGGCTCAAATAAGTTTGGTCAGTGTGGTGACTTCACACGGAAAGATGATTTTTCATAACTTAGATTTAAAGCCCAAGTTTAGTTATTGGGGATTTTTGTCATTTGAAAAGCTTTATGCCCCAATGTCATAACCCTGCCAATAATAGATTGAATGTCTTTAGTTTTTTTTTTAATTAATAATGAAAACTCGTGGGAACACCCCAAAATTTTACGATTATAGCATCTAAAGGGTTGAAAAGGCTTTAAGGTTACATGTGTTATACCTCATCTGAAAGAGCAGCTCTTTCAGATGAGGTATTACTCATATAACATTTTTAACCCTTTGGACGGCTGTAATGTAAAATATGGTCAAAAATGTCGGGTCCCCCCCCCAGACATTTTTCATTAATTAATTTAAAAAAAATCAAAGACAAAAAAAAGTTATATGAGTTATACGTATCTTGAAAAGAGTCGGAGTCATGCCTTCTATCAGATTGAGGTATAACACATGTAACCTTAAATCCTTTTTAACCCTTAAGATGCTATAATGTAAAATTTTGGGGGTGTTCCCACGAGATTTTTCATTAAATAATTAAAAAAAAACTACAGACATTCAGAATCTATTATTGCAGGGTTATGACTTTGGGGCATAAAGCTTTCAAATAATAAAAAATCCCCAAAACTAAACTTGGGCTTTAACTTGCAAACTCTGTGAATTGTCAAACTCTACAATGCTTATAATTCTGGCAGACTTTCATTACAGTGTAGTAAGTAGGAAAATGACAATAATTATTATTTATCTCTCACAAGTATTTTTTAATGTATTTCTTTATGTGATGAAGTGTCGTCACGTGTGTGACACGTATACCTATAGCATACATGTACATCATGGTAATTTGGCCAAACAAAATTTCTGAGAAAACCACTCAGCTTCAGGCCTGAAAATTTAATCACTATATGCCCCTTATATTTCCCCACAAATGATTAGATTTCTGATATGGCTGCGTTCATACTTTTTTTTCAAAATATTTTTTTTTGACAATTTTACTAATTTTGAATCCAAAGATAAATGCACACCCTGTACAATCTACATTTTCATAATGTATTAAAATTTATGGATATTTTCTCTTCAAAAACTATCCACCTGTTCATATGAATAGATTTTCAATACCAAAAATGCAATATGCATACATTAGTTGTTACTATGTCAGGCAAGCCTCCTGCAGCTGTCAGGTTGCTAAGAGCAACCTTTATCGAAGAGAATGGCATGCATAAAATTCTGCATTTATTGTGAAACTGTTCTAACGGCAACACATGCCCTAGTCTGGCTTCCAGACATTTACATGTGCATTAACGAGTCTGTTTTATTGATAAAAAACTACTGTCTTCAGTCAACTGCTTTGAATAATCTAGAGTCTAGATTTAAGGCAAAGTAAGTATCTCTGGAGGTAAAACAGTCAGAGAGTAAGTGTACTATGGAGGTCAAAAAGTTGCATAGTCTAGAACTGAGACTACATATGCCCTGTAGCTTCTCTGCAACATACCCAAAGAAAACAAGTATGACAACATCGTCACGTGTGTGACCAATTAATTTGCTCGTTTTTAATTAAGAATGACAATTTATGGTACTCATATTTGGTGTAAAGTAAGACACAACCAAACTAGCTTTTGATACAAAAAAGAAATATTATCAAGACAGTAGTTTTCTGCTGGGAAAAACTTATCATGTTTTCCTGTCACGTGTGTGACATTTAAAGTTGATTTATTTGTTTTGTTAATTACTCATCAATGAATGAATAAAAACTATTCTTTTTAGGTGGTATTAGTTTGAATGGGTGTGGACAAACATATGACCACATCAATCTTCAGAAAGAATGTTATTACACTCACCTTTTTCACCAATATCTTTCAGAGGAAAAATGCTTAATGTTTACATTATAACACATAGTTGTGTAAATTTAGGCAAGTAAGCATAAATATGGACTTTTTTCAAAGAAAAAATATCATTCAAGTAACTTTGGATTATGCTTTGCATGTATATGCAACTGAAAATTTCAAAGAACAAACTTCATTTTTTGACAATTTGTTTCACTTTTCAAAGAATGGCCCTATGTATATCTGGCATGTTCCTTTAAAATCTTGTAATTGCTGAGCTACGTTCTGCTACCACATGGAATGTTAAAAACTTTTGATGAGTTAAAATTGTCAGTATTGCAGGACTATCAATTGTCACTTGTGATTAGTTACCTCTTATTTAGTTTATATTTAGTTTGCCATGTTATCACCTATTTTGGTTACCATGCATGGCCCCCTTCTCATGTCATGTCACCTATCACCTTCACTACATGATTTCCATATTCATCCAGGTGTGTCCATTCATTCCATCACACAACTGATTCCTAAGTTGAGCCTAGACAGCTCTCATTCTTATCATGTCACCCAACCTCCTTATATCACCTCACCCCTTCTTGTCTTCTACTGGTTTATTTGATGAATTGGGTTTTTCCATTATTTTGTCTTCTCCACTTTAGCTATTTGATTACTTATTCATTCAAATATATTTTAATATGCATTTTGTTAATTGTGTTCTGGGCTTTGGGCAAGGCAGCCCTGAATTTATATGACATAAATCAGTACACTACCAGACTTCATTTCATTCAGACATCTTTTATTTTGTGTCTTCTACTTTCAGTTCTTCTGAATTTCCAGTATGTATATATTTCTAAGTTACAGTATCATAAACTATGTTGAGAATATTAGTGAATGAGATAAAAAAAAAGAAATACAAATAAAGCACTCCAATCATGCTCTCTCATTCAGTTTACCCACTTGGTACAAGACCCAGATACATACTTTCTCAAGTTTTAACTCTCTGGGAATTAAAGAATCTTAGAGGTAATGGGTTAAAAAATCCAGCAAAAATGAGACAAATCACTGACAGTAATTATTGGTAAAGAAGATGAAGAACTATATTTAAAAATGATATACGTATACCATTACAAGTGCTTTCATCATCATCAAGAACATAACCAGCATTACATGTGCAGGTGTAGGATCCATTATTGTTAGTACAGTCTCCATTAGTAGAATCACAAGGGTAATCATCTCCTGTAAGCTGACACTCATCTATATCTGCTCGTATGAGAAATTTTAAGTAAATGCAATTACAAAAATATTCAGTTCAATTTGATTTAACATTTTAGCAGCATCCTAAGCCCCTTCACATTTAGCAAATCTGCAGGTTTTTTTTTAATTGTGGACTTACAAGAGTTTACTTAATCATCCAACAGCGATTGCTCATTTATGTCAATGCCTGGGCAGCAACTGTCTGGCCACTGAGCCTTTTGAGTAGCAAGAGAAAAGTGAGCAGGCGCCGCCAGAATCCTAACTCTGTACTAAAACTTCAGTGGTGACTGAGAAATGCCCTAAAAACCAGCGGTGCCAGATATAATCTAAAAATTGCCACCCCACCACCGAGCAGACTAATTTTAGAGGTTGTAACCATACCTCCAACTATCAACATCAGAAACAACTTGCTGCACCATAACCATAACCTAGGAAATGTTTGTACCATAGAGTATGATATAAAAAGTTTGCTATACATGTATAAGAACATGACACAGAAACAGTTGGTGTAACACCAAGAAAGAGACAACCTCGATGTCATTGCAGAAGTACCATCACACACCAGGAGTTACTGATTTACAGTGCATCTCTCACCTGTCTCACAAGTGGTACCAGTCCATCCAGCTCCACAGGTACAGTTATACATGTTGATTAAATCATTACATGTACCTCCATTCTGGCATGGGTGTGGCATACACTCATTGATGCAATAATGTAAGCTTAACATTTGACAAGCACCAAATTGAGCATACAATAGGTATAAGCAAATAACGTGTAGGTAATATGTTGTGAAATATTGAAAGCATTCCAGCATAAATATCTAATTATTTGGCGTAAATAATCGGATATAGACTAACATCCGCCATACAAGTTTTGAAAACCAAAAACAACAAACTGATGCTAAATCAAACATGTTTCATTCAAATCTCTTAACTCAAAAAAGGCGGGGGGGGGGGGGGTATTTAAAACGACCCCCAGATGCTTCGCGCGATATGTCCACAACGCAAGATGCTGTTGCCGTGGCGTTTGGTGCCATTTTTCTTTCGAATCTCGTGCATCTTTTGAGACCAAAGTCGCGACGTCCGGGTTCACGGTTGTAAAGTTATGCAACTTTTCGTACTTGCCTGTCACACTAAAAATAGTTCAAAAATATGATTTCCTGTACAATTCCAATACGTTTTCAGCCACAATTCATAAATGTATGATTACTTTTATTTTTACTGGTTGAAACTCATTAATTGTATGTTATTTATGATCGCAAAAGAATTCTCGACAAATTTCAGCAAAAAACAATAAAAAAAAGAAATACACAAGAAATAAAAAAAACTAATCAAATACAGAAGAAATCAATATTGATTCCGGATTTTTTTCAAGTGCATTTGCTAAGAACACTGAAAAGAGTGTCTAGACCAAAAAGTTAGCGTACTTGGAGCTTTATTAGTGATTTGGAACTTAATTATGATTTTATGCATAAATTAGCATAATTAATGTGAAATCAATTCTGAGTAATTAACTATGCAGTCTTGTAGATTACACTGTACTTCATGGGCGACGTGTGTGCCGATTTTCGGCTCGATCGCACGGTTGCAGCACCATAACCATAACCTAGGAAATGTTTGTACCATGGAGTATGATATCAAAAGTTTGCTATTTACAACAATGAGATAGAAGCAGCTGGTGTTATACAAAGAAAGAGACAACCTCGATGTCATTGCAGAAGTATCATCACACACCAGGAGTTACTGATTTACAATGCATCTCTCACCTGTCCCACAAGTGGTACCAGTCCATCCAGCTCCACAGGTACAGTTATACATGTTGATTAAATCATTACATGTACCTCCATTCTGGCATGGGTCTGGCATGCACTCATTGATATCTGTCATAAATGCAATTATTACTATAAAATGTAAGCTTAACATTTTACAAGCACCAAATTCAGCACAAAATAGATATAAGCAAATAACTTGTAGCTAATATGTTGTGAAATATTGAAAGCATTCCAGCATAAATATCTAAGTATTCGGGGTGAATAATCTGACATCGATTAACATCCGCCATAAAAATTTTAAAAACCAACGACAACAAACTGATGCTAAATTAAACATGTTTTCTCCAAATCTCTTAATTGTTGACCTGAGTTCTGCCACCACATGGAAAGTCAATAAATTCTGATGAATTAAGATCATCAGAATCATTAACTATTTTGAGAATGTTTGAGAATGAGATGATTGAGATCATAAAAAGAAATATTGATAAAGCACTCCGATCATGCTCTCTCATTCAGTTTACCCACTTGGTACAAGACCCAGATACATACTTTCTCAAGTTTTAACTCTCCGGGAATTACAGAATCTTGGAGGTAATGGGTTAAAAAATCCAGCAAAAATAAGACAAATCACTGACAGTAATTACTGGTAAAGAAGATGATGAATTTTATTTGAAAATGATATATGCATACCATTACAAGTGCATTCATCATCATCAAGAACATAACCAGCATTACACGTGCAGGTGTAGGATCCATCAGTGTTATTACATCCACCATTAGTTGAATCACAAGGGTAATCATTTCCTGTAAGCTGACACTCATCTATATCTGCTCATAAGACAAATTTGAAGTAAATGCAGAATTATGAAAATTCAGTTCAATTTGATTTAACATTTTAGCAGCATCCTAAGCCCCTTCACATTTAGCAAAATCTGCATTTTTTTATTTTCTTTTTTTTTTAAAGAGTTTTAAAAAGATTTTGCTACATCATCCAACAGCGATTGCTCATTTATGTCAATGCCTGGGCAGCAACTGCCTGGCCACTGAGCATATTTTGAGTAGCAAGGGGACAGTGAGCAGGCGCCGCCAGAATTCTAACTCTAATCTAAAACTTGCCGCCCAGGAGCCGAGCAGACTAATTTTAAAGCTTGTAACCATACCTCCAACTATCAACATCAGAAAAAAACTTGCAGCACCATAACCATAACGTAAGAAATGTTTGTACCATAGAGTATGATATCAAAAGTTTGCTATATACATGTATAAGAACATGACACAGAAGCAGTTGGTGTAACACCGAGGAAGAGAAAACCTCAATGCCATTGCAAAAGCAACTGCATCACACACCCCACAAGTAACTGTTGTACAATGTCTCTCTCACCTGTCTCACAATTGGTATCACTCCATCCAGGCACACAAGTACATGTATATGAGTTGATTAAATGATTACATGTACCTCCATTCTGACATGGGTCTGGCATACACTCATTGATATCTGTCATAAATGCAATAATGTAAGCTTAACATTTGACAAGCACCAAATTGAGCATACAATAGGTATAAGCAAATAACGTGTAGGTAATATGTTGTGAAATATTGAAAGCATTCCAGCATACATATTTAATTATTTGGCGTGAATAATCGGACATTGATTAACATACACCATAAAAGTTTTACAAAGCAACAACAACAAACTGATGCTAAATCAAACATGTTTCTTTCAAATCTCTTAACATGAAAAAGGTGGGCGGGGGGGGGGGGGGGGGCGGCTTTGCGCGATATGTCCACAACGCGCGATGCTGTTGCTGCGGCGTTTGGTGACTTTTTTCTTTCGAATCTCGTACATCTTTTGAGACCAAATTTGCGACGTTCGGGTTTACGGTTTTAAAGTTACGCAACTTTTTGTACTTGCCTGTCACACCAAAAATAGCTCAAAAATGTGATTTCCTGTACAATTCCAATATACAGCGTGTATCAAAAAAAAGTAGACACTCAGAAACAATTTTATTACGCAAATATTTCATGATCTAGAGATTATTTTTTGATATGAATATTTTACCTTGGACCTAAGCTATCTGATGACACTATTGGTATTGAAAGTATTTCACGCATGAGTGAGCACAGGCCACTTTTGTCCAATAGGCCAAAAATGCATTTGCGCACAGAATTGTGTTCTTATAGTCAATGTTTAATGCCTCACAGACCGGTGCTGCAGAAGCTCTCACCTGATGTGCACAAGGATTGAATCCTCGGCATGCTCAGAGAAGATGTAATATCAATTTTGTGGCAAAAAAAAGATAAAAATGAAGCAATGATTCAGAAAGAGCCCCCCTAAAAAAGGAGAAAATCCGTCATGTTTGGCAAGATGAACTGTGGAACCTGAAGAAACGCATTTTCTTGTTTTTGAAGGGTAGGGTGGGTTGTCTGAAATCATTGCTTCATGTTTTGCTAAGCATTCTAAAGTCCTCAGGCAATGCTCAGAGAAAAGCTTAATATCAATTCTGTGACAAGAAGACAAACATAAAGCAATAATTCAGATACATATTACCAAACGCCCCACCCCTGAAAAAGAAAGAAAATGGCATTTTTTTTTCAAATTCACACTTTCATCTCAACATGACATTCTCTTCTTTTATGGGTATATACTGAAATCAGGGCTTATTTTTGTCTTTTTTTCCACAAAATGATATTAGCTCTCTCTGGCATGCTGAGATTCATCTTGTGCACAATCAGTTTGAGAGCTTCTGCAGCACCGGTCCTGTAGCATTAAACATTGATTATAATACACAATTCTGTGCGCAAATGCATTTTTTGGCCATTTTGACAAAAGTGGCCTGTGCTCAGCTCATGCGTGAATCGATTCAATACCAACAGTGGCGATCAGAAAGCTTAAGATCGCAAGGTAAAATATTCATAGTTAAAAATAATCTCAAATCAAGAAAACAATTTTTAATATTTTTTTCTAAGTGTCCTACTTTTTTGATACCGCTTGTAATTTAGGCCAAAATTCATAAATGTATGATTATTTTCATTTTCACTGGTTGAAAGTCATTGATTTTATGTTATTTATGATCGTAAAAGTGTTCCCGACAAATTTCAGCAAAAAACAATAAAAAACAAAGAAATACACAAGAAATAAAAAAAACAATAAAATACAAAGGAAATCAATATTTATTCCGGATTGTTTTCAAATGCATTTGCTAAGAACACTTAAAAGATTGTCTAGACCAAAAAGTTAGCGTACTTGGAGCTTTATTAGTGATTTGGAACTTAATTATGATTTGATGCATAAATTAGCATAATTAATGTGGAATTAATTCTGAGTAATTAACTATGCAGTCTTGTAGATTACACTGTACTTCATGGGTGACGTGTGTGCCGATTTTCGGCTCGATCGCACGGTTGCAGCACCATAACCATAACCTAGGAAATGTTTGTACCATGGAGTATGATATCAAAAGTTTGCTATTTACAACAATGAGATAGAAGCAGCTGGTGTTATACAAAGAAAGAGACAACCTCGATGTCATTGCAGAAGTACCATCACACACCAGGAGTTACTGATTTACAATGCATCTCTCACCTGTCCCACAAGTGGTACCAGTCCATCCAGCTACACAGGTACAGGTGTACATGTTGGTTAAATCATTACATGTACCTCCATTCTGGCATGGGTTTGACATGCACTCATTGGTATCTGTTTAGAAATATAAAATGTGAACTTAACCTCCACAAGCACGTAAAATGAGCAATAAAAAACTTGCAGGTAATTGTTGTGAAATATTTTAATGCATTCCAGTATGCATCTGATTATTCAGTGTGAATAATCAGACATCAATTGACATGCGCCATAAGACCAACAACACACTGATGTTAGATTAAACAAAAATCTCTTAATTGTTAACCCGAGTTATGCAACCAGGCAGAAAGTCAAAAAAATTCTAATGAGTTAAGATCTCCAGAATCAGTAACTACTTTCAGAATGTTTCAGAATGAGATAAAAAAAAGAAATATAAATAAAGTACTCCAATCATGCTCTCTCATTCAGTTAACCCATTCAGCAGGGGAACGTACCAGATACATCAAGTTTTACCCTCTGGGAATCACAAAATCTTGGAGTTAAATGGTTAAAAACATTAAGCAAAAATGTGACAAATCACTGACAATTTGGTAAACAACACCATATGTTATCTTTCAAAACTACATGCATACCATTGCAAGTTGATCCATCATCATCAAGTTCATAACCAGCATTACATGTGCAGGTGAAGGATCCATCACTGTTTGAACAGCCACCATTCATTGAATCACAAGGGTGAGGCATTCCAGTACACTCATCTACATCTGCTCATAAGACAAATTTTGAAAATTGGTGCAAAATTATGCAAATATAAATTCACTTTCCATAAATACTTTAGCAGCATTTAATGTTTTATAAATTAAAACATTGGTATGGATGTAAGTTGCAATATTTCAAGCACAAGGTATCAAAAATACATTAACTTTAATTATTCTGATTAAGACACTATTCATAATATGTTGACCAAATAATCTCAACCATGAGAAAAAAGCTGGTATACTCAAACCAAGAAATGAGGCTTATGTCCAATATGTTTGCAGATAAAACAATTACTTTGTAAATATGTTACCCAGTATGCATGTATAATGTAGTGTGCAGCAAGCAGTATATTTCCCGAGTTATGACACAGTTTCTGATGTGTTCAAGGGAAGAGAATTGTGTAATTGGATCACAAAGAATGATGTGTTCACTCCAAGCTGTGCTTTGCCACTTTGTGTATTGCATGACATTAGTCATTGGATAATGTATATAAGTCTTATTTTATGTCATAGAAAAAAATTAACAACATCAATCAATAACTAAATAAACTGATGAATGACAAAGCATTAGGTCATCTATCCCTGTATACAAGTTAAATTTTATTGAATATACCTTGAAGCAATAAATGACAATAACACACACTGTCTCTAATTTTGTGTTGAATGAAATATTGCTCAGAGGAAAAGTGTACACATCATGAAGAAGACATTTAGCTGTTTACATATTTCACAGCATTTCACCAGGAAAAGGGGTGAAGCAGAATAGAGCCTGATCAGTTAAAGTGATCATTGGGGTAAAAAATTCATTTTTATATTCTTATGATGTAATCACTGCCGGATTTTCATTGATATCTAAAGTTTCTAAAATCCAAATTTGTTTTATTTGGTAAGGTCTGGAAAATGACTGGAATGACTCACTTTCGAATAGGGGTGTTTAATACTGCTGTCACGGACGGACACTTTTGAGAAATATTGATTTGGTCCTATTTTGACAATCATTAGATTGTCTCGTGTTTTGTTTGCAAATGATTATTGATGAAACACCAGTTTGCTAAAATGCAGAAAAATATTGTGAAATATTTGTGG
>JZLH01S0619611.1:51610-61863 GCA_001188425.1 Eucidaris tribuloides
CAGCATACATTATACGAAGTTATACGAAATTCCATTATTAAATCACTCGCAATCATGTTGAAATCGGGTTGAAATCAACATGCGCTGCGCGTACAGCAGTGTGCGATAACCGAAGTCGTCGCGTGTATTATGTACGTACCGTGCGAATAACGTAGTCGTACTAACCTAGCGATGTCGCCAATGTTGCATGTTGAAGTAATAGTTAGGCCTAATCCTCAATTCTCAAAGACAAGACTTGGTACTTGATTTATCTCTTTGTATTTTTACTATCGGCTATCTTCAGTACGTGTTCTAAATCCTGAAAACCTCTTCATCAGTAGGCCTATTCCGTGTCTTTACAGCTACCTTGTCGCGCTAGCTCGCGCTAAACGCCGTGCGTACCAAAGATCCTAAAGCGCCGCGCTGCTACGCGGTGCTGTATCATCTTTGGTGCATACAGGTACGCGCGTACGTACGTGTGTGCGCGGGCAAGATCGAGGGTTTACGACGACCTATCACAGGGTTTGGGGTGCCTATCATTTGACCTTAGGTCAAGTGACAGGCACCCTAAACCCTCGAGGCAATGATAGATAGATTATCACCGTGTCACGTTATACAGTTTTGACCAATCAATGATAAGAATCTTTATATGAGGTATATAATACCAATTAAAAACCTAAATAATGATTTATGAATAGTAATGATATGTATGTTCAGTGACGAACACTATTCTACCAGAGGGCCCTGCCATCATTATAACCCCAGTTTCCACCAGGTCCCCATTTTACTCTTGGGAAGCAGCAATGTGGATAAATTGCCTTGCTGAAGGACGAACGTGTACGTATAGGCGGAATTCGAACCTAGCGTCTCACGCGTGAAAGGCAGAGATCAGAGAACAACCAACTACAACACAACACTTCCACACTTTACTTCAAGTATGTCAAACGTGACGTGAATTTTCTTCATTTGCTTTTTTAAGTCTTTTTGTGTAAGTATTTTTTTTATATTTACCACGAAGGTTCTTCTTTATTCAATTAACATAAAACATCATTAAACAATGTATATGAAAATTTCGAACACATTAGCAATATTGCGATATCAACACATCCATAAAATTATCAAATTTACTTAATTCTGTGAATACCTTTTGTTTTTTCTTGTGTTTTCAATTTCGTATCTAGATTTAATTAACATGTTAAAACAACACACGAAATCTCTTTTAAATAATTTTGTTTCTCTTTCTTTTTTACTGAAATGAGCTTTATAAATTGAAAACAATGCATAGTTTAAAACCAAATCAATCAAATTTGTATTATCTGAACTATTATATTTATAAAATGATGAATTGAGATTTTATTCTAAAAGTTGCAGATTTGAGATATATTTTTATTAAATTTTCAACATATAACCAAAATAATTGAACTTGTTTACAATCAAAGAAAACATGATAAATACTCCTCTCTTTGTGACATTCTGTGCAATTACGTGCATCCCTAATTTTACATTTGTTTAAATTAACCGGGGTTGGTAGTAAATCATACATGAATCTAAAATTAAAGTTTATTAAAAAGCTATCTTGTACTTTGCTGAGTTTAAATAACCAAATATCTTTCCATGCAATTTTGTTATCTTTCGCAACTTTATGACCCCAAAATGTTTCTGCTCTCGATGTTTCTGTCTTTCTTTTTATCAATTCTGAATAAATAAGCTTATTTTGAAGAGTAGTAGTGGATAACGGTTCTTTGAAAATCGTGATTGTAGACTCAAGCAGAATTTTTTCTTTAAAGGCATTGGATCTCATTTGCAAACATCCCCGCAGACCAGGAAAAGCTAACTCATGCCCTTGGGCTATTGATGAAGGGCATGTCTGTGAAATCTGGGGGTTAGTAATTGCCTAAAATTTGAAAAATGCAACAGAAAACAATAGCCGTTTAGTGTACGTTCTATGGTAGTAATTTTTTTCTCGCGAGAAAAAAAGTCAAATTTGAGTCTAACGGTCACTATAATTCCACTAAAACTGAGTTTCTAGCTCCTATATTTTGCTAAAGGTTCCCAGATGGCATTTTCTTCTAAATGCCATTGTATTTACACAATGTTAATTTTTAGGCATGCAAAAGAGATCCCCTGCCTTTAAAATAATGAAACAGGTGAACGTTATTCATTTTTAAATGTTTGTATAAGTATTTATTGTTTTTACTTTGTCCTGTTCAGTTGTTTGTTTGTTTATGCGTTCAATTTTTTTTTTTATATTCCAGGCCAAAGAATCGGCGATAGCTTAAACTCGTTGAGGACTAACTACGAGATATCACGGGCTGGAGTTTATGGAAGATGCGTGTTACATTGAAATCAAATCGTCTCCATCGGGTTGATTACCCGGTCATGTTATAATTGCATTCACATGTCACTTATCTTGCTTGCTCCAAATCGTCGAATAAAAGCAACACATGAAACAAAAATTACCAAACATATAAAATCATTATGAAGATACGACAAATAGTATCCTGAAATGTTCAAAAAGATTGATGCTTCACTCGTCGTAATTATCCCCTGTCAGCTTAATTTTACGCTAAATCTAAATTAAGTTGTCAAATATAAAATAATTATGAAGACAAACTAACTAATGCCCTGAAATGTCTAACAAAATTTGATGCTGGATGTGACCTTTTGAATCCATGTTAGCTTACACTAAAGCGTAAGATATCTATCATGTCGATTACAACAAAATTAATTTCAGATGAAAGCAGGAGAAAAATGATAAGTTACTGCGAAATGTGTCATTCTAATATACTAAGCATATCAAATGAAATCGTGAAAAATAAACATCTGTAGAAAATGTTACTTTAAAGTGATAGGCTAACATTGTGGAGCTTTAATTTAAAAATTGTCAAACTTTGTATTCTGAGCTACATAGTAGTGTTCAAATGTACAAATAAACACCCTAGAAATCAAAAGTTTGGAAAGTTACACTGCAATGGCAAGTTATACATGATAAACAATAAAACTCGGGGCGAGTTTTATTAACCTAGTGTACACACAGTAAGTCTATGGGAGGAATGGGCAAGTGAATCTGGTCAACATACGATTTTCACTTTTTTAAAGCACTAAATAATCATTTTGAAATACAATTTTCAGGGCTTCATTTTAACACCTCATCAAGACACTGGTAGCATGGGGAATCATGCGGCCTAGATTTTTTTAACTGTGGTAAATGTTAGCCAATGCCTTTAATTGCACACGTTTCCCTCTGGTGAATTAATGTGGAGGAAAAGAAAAAAAACCGTAAAACGACAAAAATGATTCAACCACACAAAAGTAACCATCGTCACATAACTGCGTATGGAAGAGGTGACTAGTTAATCAGAATCCGCTGTTTTCTTGCATCAACCTAAGTCCAGTCATGTAACAAGTTACAAATTGTGTGCTCATTATGTTGAATATTTGAATACATGCATCTTTTTTTCACAAAACGACTGAAAACACGTATTCGAATATGTCTTTGCAATAACGACTTAAGTAAGGGGCGTTTCACCCTTTCCGCGAGAATCGTCTTTTATTGCGCGTTCGACCGGCGGGTGGGGTGGGTATGTTTTATTGATGTTTCTGTCGTATTTGGAAGGGTGTTAGCATGTCCTCCGTTCGGGTTCACGAGGCTTCTAGGTTGAATTTTGGAACCGTTTATCCCTCCCCAAGTCCGTGAACATCCACGAGGAATCATTAAAACGTCACCTCATTTCATGAACAGTCATTCGTGACGTGTTGGGTATACTGGTTGTGCCAATCTCACGGCGCAGACCCAGCTAAAAACAAGAATTGTGGTTGCTATAGGTGTATAGAGGTCCGCATGGAAAGAAAAGGGTTCTCTTTAAGCGGGGCTACGTGAGGTAATACTCGTTTTAAAATATGATGTTCACAAACAGAACATATTGCGTTTTTCAAACCAAATTAATGTACTTCAGTTATGACAACCCCTCCCGTACAATGATTATTGTTTCCATGATTTTTTACTGTATTAAATTGTGTCACCGCCGTTATTATGTAATGTTTATGGGATGGATATGAAATAACCAATCAACATACTATTCTTATCTCACAAAAGAACAAGTAACTAACCATTTTCATTATTTTTTTTTGCTTCGTTGCCGGAAATGCGAGTTGTTCATTATATTTCATTCATTCTTTCTTTATTTTTTTCTCACTCTATCTCTCTTCCTTCTTTTATTCATTAATTCATTCTTTCTTTCTGTCAATTTATTATATATCTATTCACTCATTTTGTTTATTATCTTAAATTTCTCATAATTTTGTTTTATGTATGGTTCATTACCACATCATATTACTACGTTTGAATGTGTCGAATTTTGACCGCGTAATATGCATTGTATATTCGAATAATGAAACACGTTTCCTTTAATCTTGTCTTCTTTTGTTAGATTTATACTTTGTTAAGTGTTTATTTATATGAGGTTTAAATCATTTGTAAATATATACACGTATCTGTATTATTGTTTTATATTGCATACAGGCCTCCCTTGAAAAGTAGAGCTTGCACTTCTGAAGGGATTATTCTGCTGAAAGAAGTCTGAAGTTAATAAAAAGGTATATAAATAAAAAGATAGATAGACAAATAAATAAATAAATAAATAAATTATTTATGTATAAATTATTTATTTATATATAAAAAAAAGAGTAGAGTAAGTAAATAAAGATAAATACATATGTAAATAATAAATGAATAAATGCAGAAATAAATGAATAAATAAATACATAAATAAATGAATGAAAAAAATAAATGAATGAAAAAAATAAATGAATGAATGAATAAATAAATAAATAAATAAATAAATAAATAAATAAATAGATAAATAAATAAATAAATAAATAAATAAATAAATAGCTGTGGACATCACCCTTTGATACCATGTCTATACTGTATTTAAAACACAGAATTATTATTATTATATAAAATCTACTTTAAAATCCCATAACGAATTAGTGCAAATCCTGGTGGCAATCGGTGCAAAAGCGTCTGACGATAATATTGACAAATGCTGATGTCATTCTGCAGGGGTATGACCGTGGGCGTAGCCAGATCCTTCCAATCAAGGGGCAGTTGAGGTCTAGGAGAGTCCGCGTCCGTCCGTCTGCACAACGAAACAATAACCTACATTTTGGGGGCAACTTATGTTACAAATATTACATAGTGGTCATAGTAGCGAGGGAAGAGGGACATCGTATAATCTATAATGAATCGTCAGTTTTTGTGTGGTTCATGAGCCAGTCCCCCTCCCCCTATGCCTCCCTGTTTTTCTCCAGCTGTACGTGCTACGTCACTGGGGATGGGCCATTGGTGAAAGCCTCTAATAACATGGAGTTTACAGAGAGAAAAAGGGCCGTGAAGTCTGGCAAGTTGTGGGCACAGTTTGCTGTACCTGGTTAACGCAGAGGCGCAATTTCCGGAAAGGCTCTCATGTAAAGACATAACGCTATCATATATCCCCTAGAAATATGTTCCCCAAAGATTCGGGGTATTATAATTGTCATTTCGGGTTTTGTGCTATGTGTTGCCCTGGCAATGTGTTCGATGCCAGTAGCCAGGCCTATAACCGGAGCACCGCAGTGCGCTGAGGGCCTGCAGGGTTATATCTGAGTGTGATAAATGGAGAAAACAAATAACATGGAAGATAAACATACACTTCACAGCAGCGAACGCAAGTTGTGCGTTGCTGACAGAGTTTTCTCTTTCAAACAAATGAATTTCTTAGTTATGACTTATTTCTGTACAAAGATGAAATCTTTGACATTTACCGAACAAACCGGTTATCACTCAAAATGTCGTATTAGAAACTCAACGACTTTGTTTTGTCAACCGAGTCAGTCTACATTGCGAAAATTCAAATAATTTATTAATACTGTTTCAATTTCATACTTTTGATAGAGTTTCGCTCTAAATTGACAAACTAATGGCCATTCTTCAGCCAAGTGGTTTACATTGTAGTTATACACACATACAATTATACTTCACATGAGTGAATCTCAACAAAAAGTTTGCCACATTATATTCCAAATAACAAAGCATACAATTGAGCACAACATTTTAAATTTATTTATGGATGTATTTTATGACAGCACAAAACTACTAGACACAATCCGACTTTATAATTACTTTTTTATGCAGCTACATATCCATCTCTAAATTGATGATGAAATTAATGCAACACAGAAATCTAGAATCTAAGTGTAGGTTATATAAGGAAGTTCTTTTTAATTCTTGTGATATAGTATTTCGTTTTCTTTCTCGTGATTCGTGACTTTGAAGCGAATAAGAACAACAAAACACACATACGAAAGTAATATCTGTCCTTGAAATTTCAAATAATATAATTGCATGATAAAATATTTAATTCATTCTTTTCTCTATTCTTTCGTTCTTCTTCGTTGTTTTGCATGTCTTGTCGTGATATATCTTCTTGATAAAATAGTTTAAAATGTCACTTCTTTAATTTGTTTCTACGTGTTTGGTCACTTGTGCATTAATTATTGTTTGGTGTCGTATTCTCCGGTAGACACAATCCAATGACAATTGCCTTTACTGTAAATTGATAGTTTATTCTTAATTTATCTTCTGATCTTTCAAGCATTTACTATTTTCGATGTTACTATTACTACCCGCATTACATATTAATTTGTTTAAGTGCAGTTATTATTTACATGCTATATTATTTAACACTTCTGCCTATTACTAAGTGATCCATGTCTTAAAAGCTTTCTTTTTGGGGGGATCCCTTTTCGTTCATCAGTTATACTTTCGTCTGTCAGCCCCGCAAAGTAGAAATTGATTTTTTAAATTATTATTATTCAATTTATGGTTTATACATGCACCTTGTGATATACTTCATGACTTACTTTGTATTATTTCTTACATGTACAAAATTATTCTTAAATTTTATATAAATGAAATGTTTTGTAACATTATTATGTTTTGTTTGATGGGAATAAACTCTAATTGAACTTGAACTGGAAGAAATTTTAGTACTGAATTTTAATTATATATCCAGCATAAATTCAGGTGAAAACTTACGCACTTTCTTTGAAAGCAAACAAACAAACAAAATGCTAGAGTCGATCCTCGTAGCAGCTAATAGCTGGGAAGATCAGTGGAAAAGACGCGTATCATACTGAATGGTATGAGCGGAGGGCTCGTTATGGGAGAACTGGGAATCGTTGCAGTTGCAACAGTTTTTTGAAGAGGTCGCCCCGGTGCCGAGTAGAGTTACGAAAACAAAAGAGACCCTCTACATAAAAATGTCAAATATCGACATCGAACTGGATCGTCGTTGACAAATTTGCGGTGTATGTGATGGCGTCGCCATGACAGTTAGTATGGAACGCTCTACCGTGTGTAATTACAAGTATGCGCGTTTTCTAGTTTTCCGTAGCCACAGTACTGTAAAGCGTGTGGAGCGTTGCAAGCTGTGTGAAGGGATTTGTGCCAATTTGGGGGTGAATATGGTAAACAACTTTTCTTTCTTCTTCGTTTCTCTCTTTGTTTCTTTCTTTGTTTCACTTGTCCTTTCTTTCTTTCCTTCTTTTTTCCTTTTCTTTCTTCATATCTTCCTTTCTGTCTATCTGTCCATCTATCTATCTATCTATCTTTCTTTCTTCCGTTGTTCCTTTTTTGTATCTTCTTCCTTTCCTTCTTTCTGTTTGTCTGCGTTTCTTTCATCCTTCCTTCCTTCTCACCTCCTTCCTTCCGCTTTATTTAAAAATAGCTTGCTTCTTTCAGGACCAAGAGGCCTGCTATAACCCTAATAGCTGGGTCTTTTAGACCTTCTCACAGCCGGGGCGGGGGGTGGATCCCCCCCCCCCCCCGAGATCTCGGCCATGATCGCGCGATCGAGTCGAAAGTCGGCATGTACGTCGCCCAAGACGTCATGTACAAAATTGCATGGTTAATTACCCGGAAAAAATCATATTAATTAAGCTAATTTATGCATGAAATTAGAATTTAACTTTAAATCACTTAAATAAAGCTCCAAAAAATGCTAATGTTTTGGTCTAGACACTCTTTGTAGCATTTTAAAGAAATCTATTAGAAAAAAATCGGAATAACATCGATTTCTTATTTTTTTTCTTCATTTCTTTGTATATCTTTGTTTTTGACCTTTTGCTTTTAATTTTTTAGTGAAATTTGTCGGGGACACTTTGCGATCATAAACAGCATAGAATTAATTAATTGTAATCAGTAAAAGTAAAAATAATCATACATTTATGAATTTTCGTTGAAAACACAATTTGCATTGAAATGACACGATTTCACGTTTTTGAGGTATTTTTTGAGTGACATGCAAGTATAAGTTGCGTAACTTTGAAACGGCGAACCCGGACCGTCTCAAAAGATGCGTGAGGTTCGAAAGAAAAACGCCGCGGCGACTGCCTCGCGCGTTGCGGACATAACGCGCGAAACGTCTAGGAGGGTGGATTCCACCCCCGGTACTTTTAGGGTTTAAAAAAAAATCATGTTTCTACTTCACAAATTATATACAAACTGGTAAAATACGAACGTAACGCATTAAATAAATTTTACAAAAGTTGTACGACATATAAAAAAATATATGAAGTACAAAGAACTTTCGTGAAAACGGTGACTCTGTTTCAGCAAAAAAAGGATATATCTCGTGCCATTTTCTCTGCTGAAAATTGTTGAAAATTGGCAAATGTTCTAGCCAATGTAATCATGCAGCACACGCTACACAAACTCAGACAAAAATTTTGATGTGATTTACAAAATATATTGCTGAAAAGTAACCCATGACATGAATTACCAATTTACCATTAATAGAAGAAAAATGGGTGTGCTATTATTCCTTGATATCAATTCTATGATTTTTTTTCTCGATTTTTTGAAGTTTTAGGATTGGGTCTGGGTTTCTTTTTTATCACACTTTATAAAGACCAATTAGAGTAAGATACCAGTAAATGTTGCGAGTGAAAATTCATACCCCAATATACAATTTAAAATTTGGCACTAGAAATTAAACAAAAAAGGCAAAATGCAAAACAAGATAACATAATTATTAAATCGATATATAGTACAATAAATCAATTGAAAGTTTCAGATGTTTCATTTTGAAAACGTTGAAAGATGAATCAGTTTTAATCTCATCATTCCATACAGAAAGACAAAAATGCGAGAAATGTGTCCATTTAGAATTCACGCTGATCTTGATAAATATAAATAACACCCCTTTAGTTCATGATTTTGAGATGGATATCACATTAGGATGAATACATCTCTTCTGAAACCATTTCCGTTTTAAACTTCGGCAATGTACACTTATTTTTAAAAATGCGTTCAAATAACAATGGTATATGGTCATTTGGCTATTCTTTAGTAGGCCCTATAAATTAATTCTGAAAGGAGATAAAAATTTATCCAAATGCAGTTTCCTGATCACGTAACTCATGTGCTCTAAAATATGTAAATGTAACAATACGAACAAAAAACAACTCGTACACTCAACGAAAGCATTTGACGGAAACGTATGTAACTTGTTTTTCCGATTCTCTATTTTTTTTTCCTTTTCAAAGTCAGATTACATTGAACAAGGTTAGAGTGAATGACATACGATTGGCTTGCCGTAATTCACAGACATAATTACGCCTGGAGACACATTGACTGGGTCATAAAACTGCGACTGGTGAAAGAGACTAAAAGGTTAATGAACAGCCAAAGACAAGGTCAAGCAATCAACCCACATATTTCGCTCGTCCGCGGCAGAAATACCATCCACACTCTGACGCGACCGAACAACGGCACCGCGCAGGCAGCCGGCAAAACGCAGAATTCGAATGATCTATAGCAGGACCATTTCGATACGAACACACAGGAATTCATTTCTTTGTGAACGGGCAATATACCGATGCGACCCGACTCCAGGAATTCATAGAGTAGGTCAATATTATATTAAGATTCCGAGCCTGCTAGTTTCCGTCATAAATCAATGGTAATACAGTCAACAATATAATAGGAATCTAATCGCAGTCGCCAACAGTAAAACTATTTGCATTATTGAGAGCGGGGAAGTTCTTTTCATATTTCATGTCGACCGTGCCGAATCACAACATTTGAAACATCTGCTGACACGGTTCAACACGGCAGAGATATTTCCTTCGTACTTTCAGCTTCATGAGTACACCATTTTTTTCTAAATATATTTTAAAACATTATTTTTTGTGAATAGCAGTTCTCTTTATTTGGAATATTTTCGCTATTT
>JZLH01S0619630.1:19943-31564 GCA_001188425.1 Eucidaris tribuloides
ACTGTAATGAATATTATAAAAAAAAGAAATATTTTACTATTTTTTAATGTATTAATTAATTGCCAAATAATTGCATAAAATATATGATTTGTTAAGATGCTTTTCAAATACCGAATTAAAATAACATAGACATAACCTAGTGTGTTGTGAAAATAATATATCTTCTACTGACATTCCTCTTCAGCTATTATCGCATTCTGCTAACATGAATACAATAACTAAAAAAATTGCCCCGGAATGTGAGTTATTAGATCTAATGTAAGGGTAATTAAATTTTGGATTGCGTTGTATTTTGCTTATATCGCCTTAGAGCAGAACTCAATACGGCTCAGTCAAAACAAAGGTTGAAGGATATAATCATTCGGGCTCATAGCAGTGAAATAATAATGTGAGTATATTATCAGTTGATTGCTTCATGCATGAGGATATGGTAACTGTGGCTATTCAATTTTATTTATCAATTTGGCCATCTGTACGTCTTTCAATTTCTCGGATTGTACATATAAGGAATAGCATCTTGGTTGGTAGTTGTATAGCACCATCTTACAACGCCATTTTCTGGCTTCTCCCACGTGTTCTTCACTCAAAACTATGGAGACAGAATAGTCCGATTTAGTGATCTTGCATACTTTCAGTAATCACTACATCTGACCAAGTAATTAAGAATAACTAGTTCTCGAGTGTGAGGACAAAATACAACCATGTTGACACTCAACCACTTGCTCCTTGTAAGCATGTGGCAACATCTTGAGTACCTGTAGTACGGGAGGCAAGGCTACCGGTTCTGTGCTGTGTGTGACATTAGCAGCTCTGAATGATCTGTGCATGTCCGTAAGTGTGTACTACTCCACACACACCACCTTCAGATTGAGTCAGAGGGACCACGCTCATGTTACTTGGGTGACGGGCACTGATTTAGTGGCCACTGGTCTGAAGTGAGAATGGTAGACTCCTGAAACGATTCGACGCACCGCTATACCATTTTGATTGAGCTTTATTGATATAAATGTAGAACTTCGTGCTACTAGTGCAGCATATCGGCTCGCCTCTTTCACCACATTTCCCTCGTTTTAACTTACGTGAATTATCTTGAATGTTTTTCTTTGTTAATAGAGATGTGAGAAACAATACTCCGTTCCATGAGGGGGGTTAGGAGTCGCTGATCAACTCCTCGCAAAAACCGAGGCTTGTTAAATGCATGGTGGGCTTCCTTCATTGCTAAGCTCGGTGAAATTGCGAAAGGGACTGAACAACTTACCGACATATTGTAAAAGGCGTAACGTTTGACATCCGCATAGCATCCCCGCTCGCTTATCACCCACGCGGGTTTCCTGTAATGACAAAACATCTTGTATAGATTGTCACACTGTGCCAGTGTCTAGCTACCCTTTCAGCTGTACATACTGTTGTCCTGTGTCATACTCGAGGATCTTTCTTATGAGAGCTATCACTTATGATTGTGTAAAGCGACGCAGTAAGTATCTTCGTTTGAGCAGGCCCGTATAGGTGGTAAGAAGCTTAATTAACCTGGTGTACAATCCGGCGCCAACGACATTGGCAGCCGACATCATGACGTACACTCGCGCTAACATAATCGGTAAAGTAACAATAATTGTTACCGAGATTTTCTGTTTCGTCGAGCTGAAAACTGTTGTAACTTGATCAAGCCTTCTAACGAGATTTCAGCTAATTTCTCCACATCTGCCTGGGAAAATATGCACACCTACGGATAGCTGTAGTTTGAAAATATACCTCTACTCAAAATTCCAGCTGAGTGTTGTATCCTTTGTTGTTTAAGGTGTTTTCTCTTTAAATTCAAAATGTTATAGAATTAGTTACACGGCACATCACAAATACATTGCTGATTGCGTTCCATAATGAGTAGCATATCTGACAGGTTTTTTCTCCAATATTATTCTAACAAAAATAATACGCAACTACTACGACTGCTTTCAGCATCATGTAATATGCCAATTAAACTCATACTTAATCAGTAAGATAGGAAAGTGAATTTTCAAAATGTATTTTAAAACTGTCGCATATCAATGACTAGCAAACTGTCTTTGCAAGTCAATCGCACCTTCACATCCTTTACAATAAGCTATCACAGTTGCTACAAATCGCGTTGTATGCGATGAAACTCAGAATATGAGACCTGAATGATAATACCTTGAATGGTTATTCGACCATACGAGGGGGGTGACTGTCGCTTCTGAGTGTTATTGCCGTCAAATTTGTAGAAAACGAAAAACTTGATCAGCAAAGCTATAGGTAGGGTATTTTTCGATTAAATGCACAGCAGTCATTCACATCAGCAAAAATTTTGCACAGAGGGCAGCGATTTTAATCCCAACGTACACATACATGCTCCGCGCCTTAACCGTTACCAAAACGATGATGCGTGCAGCTGGGATATTTTGAAGGGATTATTCATCATTTATGTATTTCTAGCACTAACCATTTTAGGAACTGCAATGCATATATTGATTCCCGCAGAAGACATTATGTGGTAATGTCAGGATATAAAAATGATCCGTTATTTATTTACTTGCTCTTCTCGGGCTAGAGTTCGTGCTAATTACATAATGGCACAATAACGGACAAATATAAGCAAACCGCAACAACTGCGTGCAGTGCCTGTCAGGTATCGTGTTCCAAACGCTGTTTCGTGGCACAGTATCAATAAGCGAACGTCCAACACAGATATCGTGATAGCGTCTGAATGATATACATAAAGTTTTCTAATTGTTGAATCGAATTGTATTTAGGTGATACATACTACCGATGGAAAATTTGCATCTATAATTACAGTGTTATTGATGAGAATTAAGGTTACAGAAACCAATAGTTGATTAGGAGTGTCAAAATTATAACTTTACCCCGTGTAATGCAATTCATACGACTTAGCCCTCTAAGATAACAGTTTCGAGGTCAAAAACAAATTTGATCTCATCGATCAATAAACATCATGTCCATTCATGATGGAGAATAATGTTGAATATCGGTGTGCGTTGTGTACAAGTACTTAACATCGCAAGTACGTAAATTAATCAACACGGGACCCTCGTCCTACAAGCTTGCAATTGCAAGAAAAAACCGACATTAAAGACACAACCATCTACAGACATCACACCTAGCATTACATCCCACTCAGCTACTGCCACACACCCAATTAATTCCACAACCGACCTACCAAAACGCTACAACTACATCGAAACACCAAAGATGACACACATCCTATTAAATTTAAAATCAAAACCACACACACAATTTCCAACTATCCTATCAAACTACAACCTACACAACAACAAAGTTCTTAACGACCACTGTACAATCATCACCATACAACCAACCAGCGCATTTATTAAGGCATAACAATACACCCACAGACATCACGATGCACCATAACAAACTACTAGAACTACCAGTATACCACAACTACGCAACCCCTACTTTCACATCACATTTTGCTTTCGACACCTGACAACTAGACACCATCATTATATACGCTCACGAATCAAAACAACGACGTCTTTTTTCACCGACCACCAACCACCTACCGGATTTTCCTTTTTCCACAACCACTTCACTACTATTTTGACGCAATACATTACCATAATTTTTTTTTATACCGTACATAACCTATATCGACTTCCAAATCAATAACCACTCACTAATCGACATTCAACAAGAACGCTAATGCGCCGATTGCTGCCAAGTATGTTTATTTAGCCTTAATCGACCTATTGATAATAGGCCTGGCCAGAATCAATTTGTTATCGTATGATATTCCCAAAATCTATGTAAATATTACTTAACGACTTCATGTTATACCATGAATAATCAGATATATGATTATTGTGATGTTGTGTTTAATGCTGACAGATTTGTAAAACAGCTCGTGAGAATTGCGCAGCTTTGTCCGTCCACCAGACCCAGTCATCATCAAACAAGGAGACAAGCGACTGGTAAGTTTCCATCAAGTATGAACAATCTCTTTCCATAGTTAATATATATATATTATATATATATATTTTTATATATATATATATATAATATATATTATTATTATAGGTCATAAATGATTATTATTATTATTGATTATTTATCTTATTGTTGTTGTTGTTGTTATATATATTATATTATTATTAATTATTATTATTATAATTAATTAAATTATTATTAATTATATTATTATATTATTATTATTATTTATTATATTTATATATTATGATTTTTATTACTTAATAATAATAATAATAATAATAATAATAATAATAATAATAATAATAATAATAATAATAATAATAATAATAATAATAATAATAATAATAATAATAATAATAATAATAATAATAATAATAATAATAATAATAATAATAATCATAATAATAATACATAATAATAATCATAATCATAATAATAATAATAATAATAATAATAATAATAATAATAATAATAAATAATGAGTGATTTACCTATGGGAAAGAGATTGTTAATACTTGATGGAAACTTACCAGTCGCCCTTGTCTCCCTGTTTGATGATGACTGTGTCTGGTGGGACGGACATAAAGTCGCAATTCCTCACGATGTCTTTCACAACATCTGTCACATAAACACAAACATTCACAATAATTCATATATTCAGCATTCATGGTATAACATGAAGTAAGTTATGTAAATATTTACATAATATTTTTGGAATATCAACGATAACAACATTGATTCTGGCCAGGCCTATTCATCAATAGGTCACGAAAGGTAAATAAACATATTTGGCAGCAATGGCAGCATTAGCGATTCTTGTTGATGTGCCGATTGTGGTGGTTTTGATTTGGGTGGATATGGTTATGGTTATGGTTATGGTTATGGTTATGGTTATGGTTATGGTTATGGTTATGGTTATGGTTATGGTTCAGTGGTAGTGGTTGTGGTGGAGGTGGTGGTGGTGGTGGTGGTGGTGGTAGTTTTGATTGTGAGGTTGTATTAATTGTGGTTGTGTTAGTTGTTCAGGTAGTCGTGGTTGTGATGTTAAGTGGGGTTGCGATAGTTGTGGTAATACTGGTAGTTCTGGTAGTTTGGTTATGGTGATCGTGGATGTTGTGGGTTTATTGTTTGCCTTAATAAATGCGGTGGTTGTGGGTATGGTGATGATTGTACAGTTGTGTTAAGTTTGTTGTTGTGGTAGTTGTAGTTTTGGATCAGGTAGTTGTGGAAATTGTGGTTGTGGTGGTTTTGCATTTTAAATTTATAGGATTGTGGTGTCATTTTGGTAGTTTCGATGTAGTTGTAGCGTTTGTGGTAGTTTCTGTTGTTGCGATTATTGGGTGTAGTGGCAGTTGAAGCTGATGTGGGATGTAATTGGTACGGTTGTGATTGTTGTTATGGTTGTGGTTCTTTAATGTCGTTGTTCTTCTTGCAATTGCCATGCTTGTAAGGACGAGGGGTCCCGTGTTTGATCTTAAATTATACGTACTTGCAGAGGGTTAAGTACTTGTACACAACGCACCCTAATTATTACACACATTATTCTCCAATCATGAATGACATGAATGTTTATTGATCGATGAGATCAAATTTGTTTTTGACCTCGAAACTGTTATCTTTACGAGTGCTAAGTCATGAATTGCATTACACGGGGGGTAAAGTTTAAATTTTGACACTCCTATATGCAATCTATTGGTTTTCTGTAACCTTAATTCTCATCAATAACACTGTAATTTAGATGCAACATTTTCATCGTAGTATGTATCACCTAAATACAAATTCGATTGCAACAATTAGAAAAACATTTTGTACATCATTCAGACGCTATCACGATATCTGTGTTGACGTTCGCTTATTGATACTTTGCACGATAACAGTCGTTTGATAACACGGTATACCTACAGGCACTGACGCCAGTTGTTGCCCGTTTGCTTATATTTTTCGTCCCGTTATTGTGCCATTATGCTTATCACGAACTCTAGCCGAGAAGAGCAAAGTAAATAAATAATCGGATCATATTATTATATCCCTGACAATTACCACGATAATGCTCTTCTGCGGGAATGTTATAGCATTGGCGTCAAGGTTATGCTAGAAAATACATAAATGATGAAATAATCCCTCAAAAATATCCCAGCTGCACGCATCATCGTGTTTGGTAACGGTAAGGCCGGAGCATGTATGTGTACGTTGGGATAAAATCCTGCCCTCTGTGCAAATTGTTTTGCTGATGTGAATGACTGCTGTGCATTTATCGAATAAATACCTACCTATAGTTTGCTGATCAATTTTTCGTTTTCTACGAAATTTGACAGCAAATTAAACACTCAGAAGCACAGCATCGTTGGTGCGAATTCACCCATTCAAGTATTTCATTCAGGTTCTCATAATTCTGAGTTTCATCGATAAACGCATTTGTAGCATGTGTAGCCTTATTGTAAAGGGATGTGAAGTGCATGCTTGCAAAACAGTTTGTATCTTGATATGGACAGTTTTTTAAATACATTTTTGAAAATCACTTTCCTATCTTACTGATAAGTATGAGTTTAATTGGCTATTTACATGATGCTTGAAAGCAGTCGTATAGTTCGTATTATTTTGTTTAAGAATAATATGAGAAACCTGTCAATAACTGCTACTCATTTATGAACGCAATCAGCAATGGTTTTGTGATGTTGCGGCGGTTGTAACTAATTCTTAACATTTTGAATAGTAAAGAGAAACACCTTAAACAACAAATGGATACAAAACTCGCTGGAATTTTGAGAGGTATATTTTTCAAACTCAGCTATCCTGTAGGTTGCATATTTTCCAGCAGATGTGAGAAATAGCTGAAATCTCGTTAAATGCTTTGACAAGTTCACAACAGTTTTCACTCGACGAAACAAGAAAATCTCGGTACAATTATATGTTACTTTAGCCGATTATGTTACGCCGTGTACGTCATGATGTGGCTGCAATTCGTGTTGGCGCGAAACTCTACCACCTACGTCAACAAACATTCGTCCTCTGGGGGTGATGTCAAGTACGATATCGGGTGGGGGTCAGGGAAACTCTACCCCCGAGTTGAGAGATCGTTGTAAGAGCCCGGATCAGTCACGGATAAAATGTAACTCATCGGTATATTGTTATAATTAGGGATAATGTTACCGCGACGTTCTGCAGGTGTGAATTAAAGACAGCTTCATTATAAAGTGCACAGCAGTTCTGCAAAGCTGTGAAACATAATAGCGGAGATACAGTACGTCAAAACTCAAGGTATACCAACTACCAACCAAGATGCTATCCTTATAGTACATCCCGAGAATTGAAAAAGTAAATGGCAAATTGATAAATAAAATTGAAATAGACAGTTACCATATCCTCATGATGAAAGAATCAATTGATATATACATAATTATTATTTCAATGCATGAGCATGACTTATATTCAGCATGTTTGGCTGGATGTTTGGCAGGGTGAATTATTGTTTCGTTTGATTTACTTGATTACATATATTTTGTGATTTTCTGTCGGTATAATTATCCACTATAAGGACTCTGCCGTCGGTGATTTCCACCGAACTAAATCGGTCAGTATTAAATGTTGAAACTTGGACACTGCTGTGTCAGTGATACTGTAGCATTCGATCTATAATAAGAGGATTAAAAACATTTGACTTGATTTTCTGTCCTGGACACCATCACATGCGATGTTAAATTTCGATTTTAATAAACAACCATGGGAAAAAGGAACAGTTTATCTATATAATGTTTTGTATACCACAAAGGTAAAGTGGTACACCGCTTTAAACACCAAGAATGCTTCAGGTGTGTGTAGAGTTAGTCAGACATAGTTAAACATTCAGGTATAGTCCCAGGTAAAATATACCGATAAAGTTTCTCACTTTACGCACCGAACCTGGTCTGACAAACCGATTTTATTACATTATCTTACATATCTAACGATTCATGTTTCAACTTTCATTCCAACACACCTTAGAGAGATTTACATACCATTAGAAAGCCTACTAAAATATATCATTTTAAACATTGTTTTGAGAACTTCCACTTATATGTCGAACAACCTCCTTGTGTGAATTCCTCAACTCATGACTTTTTAAGAGTTCTATTTGCAGGTCGGCTGGCAAAGTGGGCTGAAAATGGTTTCCCAGCGTGGCTTTCAGAGATATACTGGTAATACCACCGATTCTTAACTCTTTACTCCTTACAAACTTGAAATGAGAGATCACTGTGAAACCCATTCCAAATAACGAAATAGGGGAAATGTTTAGGTTAAAAATGACATAATACTTGATGCATACGCTTGCAGTTTCTAAATGAGTGTGTGAACTTCGATATAAATATGAAGATAACTTCGCTATGATTTGATTTGATTTGTTTTGATTTGAATAATTGTGTCACAACGTCAGAAAAAAATACTTGGCTGTCGTAACAATTCCGAACCCAGTGCATCATCTCCACTCCTTTCGTAAAAAGCGCTTAGAGACATGCTATTTTGCCCATGTATTATGCGCTATACAAAAATGTTTCATTATTATTATACTTCATAAAAACTATTAACAAACTTGAGAAACGTAATGAGTTGGCCTTTTTGCACAAATTAGAAAATAGATGATAAAACAATACAAAATAAACAAACAATACACACAAATAGGGACAGTGTTCAAGAGAAACGAACTTCTTCTTCTTCAAATCGATCTGCTTGATAAAATCTCTTACTATGAAGCGCTGGGAAAGAAATTATCTTTAGGCAAATGTTTAATCAACTCTGGACCCGAGTAAACAGGTCTGCATGCATATGTACATGTATAGGTATAATGTACTAGTGTTTCTGAACTTATGCTTGCATACATATAGCATGAGCTAAAGCTCCTATTTGCCCGATTATCCATGCAAAAGCGAGCCAAGTTCCCCATAACCCTGCATGGGAGACCTCGGGTGAGGAAGGATCAATTCACAACGTGAATTAACACAATCCTTGATCAAATAAGATCTAGATTTTATGACTACTGTGTCATGGGTGAATTAAAGTGCAATATGGAGAGGTAGATAATAAAAGCCTAAATATTTCTAATGATGTACAAGCAAAGGCCATGAAGAGTGTTACAGGCCCTGTGTGCAGCCTGCGTTACCCCGGACAACGAAAACAAATCTGGGCAAAATATTGACTTAATCAAGAGTAAAATATAAAAGAAAAGACTGCAAAACAAACATATAGCCGCACTAAGAAAAAAAAGCCGGTGTCGTGAATATGACGTATCAATGTCGAAATATGGTTAAAAATTAAAGGGTGTGCGTGTAGGAGGGGTCTTTATGTAATATTCAACATCGTATTTTGGAATCAATTTGATTATAATGTATTCTAAAGTATGTTCAATTAAATAATTCATTTTTTGTAATACCATTTTTATCAAGAAATCAAACAGGTGCATACCCGGTTTACAATGTGCTATGAGCGGCGATCGGGGGAGGGTGGGGGTGGGAGGGGAACGTGCTCCGCCCTCGATTTTTAAAGCTTGACATTTTTTGTTATAGTTTGTTGGCATTTTCATTAAATTTCTTTATCTTCGAACTTATTCGAAAGATAAACGAGATGAAAATAGATTATAAAACTTTATTAATGCGGGTGAGAGGAGATTTCAAAGTCAAAATGTCCACTTTTTGACAATATATACAGGGTATGTATTCTTGGGACGTTTTCCCACCCGCGAGGATATTATTATTACGCCTTCAGTATTTTCGCCCCCCCCCCTCACTCGTTACATGAAATCTCTGCTACTGCAATGTGCATATTCATTTATCATCTCCAGAAGCAAATTTCGAGATGTTTTTGATTGGTTTATCCACAGAAGGTCAATTCCATCGCCGCCTACAAGCAATGAAAACAGTTCAATACCTGGGAGGCGTAAGTCCGTGATATTTCCCAATTTTACCAAATTAACTGCTCCAGTTAGTTCTGTCAGCTATCCTTTGATCAAACATAGTCTCATTGAACCCAGAATGGAGTCAAGGAGGGCCAGTAAAGGCAGGTCAAATCGCTGAAAACAGCATGAAAATTGATCGATATTTGTTGTTAACTCAGCTGGTCCGATAGGGGACTACACAATGATCCAATTGGTGTTATTTTTCGTACAATTCCGAACTCCGAAGTGATCATAGCTGTAGTCAAAGTCTCCATTGGTACAAAAATAAAACAATAACAACTTAAATATAGTTTACTATATTTTGTTCAATATGCCGATTTTAAAGCCTCGGATGAAAAAAAAATCTAGATATTCAGAATCTAACTATTATCACCGACGTAAATACACCAAGTAATACCCGTTGGATTGGGTTTGATTGTGCACCCTTGGTGCACAGCTTCGAATTTGTAATGGTCAAAGGCGTCGATTTTTTTTTCGGGGGGGGGGTTGGCAGGGGGCAATCGCCCCCACGAAAGTATTGCAAAAATATCGCGTTGCCCCCGATAAATTTGACAACTTGAAAAATTCATAATACGTGGTGCGAGAATGTGCTTATAAGCCTAAATATGCACAACTTTCAAATTTACAATATGTTAAATTGCAATTTTGCACGCGAAGCGGGCCAAATACTTTTGATATTTTTCTCCCCCTTCCCTCCACAAAATCCTAATAATGGATCGATGATTGTAATGGTTTAAATTAAACCTTCGAAAGCAAATCCGTATGTTTTAACATTTTCACATTCTCCAGTGGTGCAATTTTGAATCTTTACAGACTAAAAAATCTGCTATACCTCAATATTGCTCTCTCAAAAGATAGAAAAAAAAACTGTGCGATTGGGGTAAAGAAATTGTACCGAGAAGGATGTTGCTATTGGTACTTTCAGTGAGCAAGGTTGATCAATCCTTTGATATTGTCAGCTGAGCGATGTTTTTAGAGTGAACGCAAGTGATGATCTTCACCCATTACAAATCCATCATCATACTACTAACAGAAACATTACTTTTGAAGGCGTAATATTTCAAAGGATTAGAAAATAGCATATATAGCATAAACATTGGGAGCGTTTACATTTGTGGATTCTATTCCTCTATCTAAACAAAAGTGAAGGAAGGTTAAGTGAAACAATGTTGTCAAACTTTAGATTTTGCGACAAACAAAAAGTAAAACTCGTGTTTTATGTATGTTGTCGTCTTGTCATTATAGTAAGATGTCCCTTCGTGATAATTCTCGATCTAAAATTGGATAAATGGTTGTATCGAGATTGTTCAATTGGTGTGCAATATAGTTTCGATAATAGTTATCGAAATAATCGTCTTAATTTGCTCTTAATTTCTCGTTTTCCCCGGATTATAAAAAAAAACTGCTCTTCTTATAATTCATTGATAACTTTGTCTGTCATTGCAGTATTGCACACTGTGCAGTGTGTTGATGATGTAAGCCGAAGTTTGGTTACATACAAAGTATGTTACAGGTTAACATATTTTGTTATAATGTTATTTATTTTGTAACCGATTTGAAATGGAAGAAATAAATGTATTATGAATGAATGAATGAACATGTATTAGAATAAGTATAGGTGATTTACGTGTGATCGTAGTTTAAATAAACCTGATATATTGAATCCTTATCGAGCATTCACACAAGCAAATTATACGGTAAATATCTA